>SZWC01020067.1:23221-30721 GCA_023375785.1 Penium margaritaceum
CTCTCTCTCTCTCTCTCTCTCTCTCTCTCTCTCTCTATCTTTCATTCCCTCTCAATCTCACTCACTCTCAATCTCAAACACTCCCACACTCATGGCCTATTTGGATGAAACAAAGTACTCATGTGAAAAGTAATAATTCTAAATCTGAACTCAATTTTAAAAAGGAAAAAGGTCTAACAACATTTTTTCATTCGAACCTTGGAAATATTGGAGGAGTTCTAGTTAATTGTGTTATTTTATTTCACTACGTGATGTATGCATATGATACATGCAATATGCAAAGTTGTTAAGGGTTCATGTGTGTATGAAATTCATGGTAAAAATTTTAATTTGTGAATAAACATTAACATTGATGAAACAACTATGCTAAGCCGTGGTTTCTAATGCTTCTAACATCTTAAGTTATGTCTTCATGTGTATAATGTAACAAAAATCAGTCGACAAGTGATATGGTGGGTGCATTGGTCTATTCTCACATATGTCCTAAACTGGTTGCAATAATGCAAGGTAATTCTTGACTAAATACAGCATGATGAAGACTATACTCAGAGTTTGGAAGGGGTTTCTTACGTCATTTTCTCACACGCGATGAGCCTAGTGGTGCCCCCTCCTAACCCAGCATACATCATTTGTATTTGGAGTGTGAATCCAGGGGTTCATCGTGAACATGCATACCAAAGGTCCTTGTTTACTACAATGTTCCATCTTGACCTCCCACGTACTAAATGAGTGGGGTGTAGCCTGAAGGATGTCATAGTTGTTTATTGATACAGGATATGTATGTACTTTTGCGGTAATAAATCTTTAAACACAAGTTTATGTTTTCAATGCAATCATTCCAATAAACCACCACAATACAATTTCAACTTTAAAGAAAGAGGAATAAGGATATGTATACCCCCATTCTAATTTGAGAACGCATTTAAATGGTCTAACATAATGTCAGTAATAGACACATGAAGTACAACTTGTTTATTTTTCACAACCACCATCAATACTGCCTTTCATAATAGAACCTTGACACTAGCTCATAAACCCCCCTCCCAAATTATCTTGAGCGTATCTGGGGGTTTGTCATGGAAACATAACGTGTTGAGAATTGTGTATAGAATGTTCCATCTAGACACCCACTCCCCATCTAAAGTACATTGAGTGTATATGGGGAATGTACCATGGAGTGTATTGGAAATGAGTATTGGTACAAGACAAGTGTACAAGTGATGTGTACTCTCTCGTAACGCAAGTTATCCAATGCACCACACATACACACTCAAATACATTACTTGAATACAATTTTGACTAGGGGTCGGGAAAGCCCTTATCCCCCTCAATATTGAGGGAGTATTCGATTGGTTTGTCAAAGGCTGTCGTGGATGGACACCCAAATGTAAAACTTCTGATGTTTTTATAAGCATCTCTATTGGCAAGGAAAGGAACCTGCCGCGCCCCGCTCCTTAGAAAAAAAAGGTTTCTAGGCAAGTAAAAAATATAAAACCAAACCCCCATACAGCGACTAGGGTGCTTTCTTGAAGTTAAGGGGGGTTCTCAAAAACAATTTTGAGAGATCATAACTACAAACTTTTCAACCCCACCGTTTTCCTTATTGAACCTTTGTGTTTGGACAGGTGTAAATTTAAAGAAACGAAACTTGCCAAGTCTCCCTACCAGAGGACCTTCCATGTGCCCCGACAAGTTTTAGAATAAAACCCAAACCATCATATGTAACATAAGGGTTTCCTTCTGGTTTCATGGTGAGGAACAATAAGGGTGAAATAGAGTTTTCTCGTCTTTTTTCAATTTGACATCTACAGCTCTAATGTTGCAATATAGCTCGTCGCCCTCAAAGATAGAATGGTCCAACATCAAGTAGAAAAAGCCCTTATTATTTCCAATTAGGCATTTTTCTTTCATGCACTTAGAGGACACTGAATCTTTCATATCTGAATACCAATGTTACGAACACTTTTCCAACCAGAATTGAAGGACTTTATATGTACATCATAGTAAAGACAACATAAACAGGTTCAAAAAGAGAAATCAACCATAGCATAAACAGTGTAGCAGCACAAAACATTGCTCATAAAAAAAGATTATATGTATCATCTATGTGTGGCTTTGATTCCGAATTATTAGTGTTTGAAGAATGCTATAAACCTATCAAAGATCCAAGAATTTCAATGAATTTGAAGGAATTTTGAAGGTAGTATACATTGAATTATTCATGTTTTAAGGATTTACACATAACATCAAAAAATGATTCCTTCAAATAGCAACTTGTTTTGAGACGACATCCTCCACATGCGTTGAAGATTCAAACACTAGTTTATACATTTTTGTATTATTTAGGTGATAGACCAAACACGTATTTTAATGATGAACTTGGTTTCATTCAATATTCCTTGGTTTTTGGTCAATCCTCGAAATTTTCAATAAAAAAGGATTTGGAATGTCATCCTTAGCACATGAGGAGTTAGGATATCATCTTTCCTCACTAGAAACTTATGCGCTCACATTTCTTCACACACACAATCATTCATGTATCTCAATTTTACGTGTCTCCTATCATACCCTATGCCTGATTGGACTACACGCCTTTCACAAAAATCAATCAAACAAAGAGTTCATGCTCATATAGTACTTTTTGTCTTCTAATCTACAAATGAAAACGTGAACACCTAACCCCCTACCTAATTCGCACCCCTTTCTCCACCACTTCTTCGTCTATGTGCATGGATAGTACGAATTCCTAAGAGAAATATTCTACGTCCCCTCCCGAAGATTGTTCCTATAATAGCTACAATTGAACAAATACAGCCCTTTTTAGAACACTAGGGACATCAACCATTTCCTTATTCATAGCTAAATGCAAAATCTTCAACAAAAATGAGGGATTTAGAGCTAGCAATGGGCTCAAGCTGCAATACGAGTGGGATATCATTGACGTTCTGAACGTAGTTTTCAAACTACAATTCACCTCAAAGATACCCTATGCAAGAACGAGCTAGAGGGAAATTCAAACTCCTAAAAATATGTTTTGTGCCTCATCAATTTGTGGTTCTTTGTGTTACACTTATGTTACTCTAAATGTGTGCACATTCAAATTATATAAAATTCCAAGACATTCACATGCATATACAACCTTAATGCGAGAACATTGTAATCCACAATGAAAAGAGAACTTTGGTAAGAGGATTGTGTTTCCTCGTGGTTTCTTTTCTATGTAATTGTTTTTCAATTTTTGTCTTTACATATGCAATAAAGCATACATATGTGTCTTAATGATGTTATGGGTACATTAATCTTTTCCTCATATATGCCGAAATAAAATTACGACAACACAAAGTACTTCCCAACATGATGCAGCATTCTTCAAACCATGCTTGATGTTTGCAAGTGGTTGCATTCGGTACATGCATGTCAGAAGGCAGCAACATCGCCCTCCAAGTAGGAATGGTTTGACCTTAAGGGCAAAGCCACCTCACTACTTCCATAGGGGCAACATGTTGCTTATAATCAGAAAACGTAATGTTTGAAAAGAATTTGAATAATATGAAGACTCGAAGTAAGTTTAATGCACATTTAAAAAAGGTATACGTGGAAGTAATTATGTGTATTGAATTTGTGCGTAACTTCCTTGAAGCATTTCTATTAATGGTAACTCATTTCCAAGAAACAGCCTCCACACATGTCCTTAATGAGTACACTAGTTAACAAATGTGTCCTTTTGGTGTAATGGACCACAAGTGGCACTATCACCTCAAATCCACACATTTGATAATGTGTGTACAACACAAACATGTTTTAAGGATACTTCTTGAAACAACCTAGCAAATTAATGAGGCTTTCCTCACGTTTTTGTTTCGAATCAATTACATAATAAATTTTGTATACATTAACACAAGAATTTCTTAGAAATGCATTAACAAATGGAAATGCCATTTTTATTCAATTATCTTAAAAGATTGTCCACAATAGACTCATGCAAGTGCTTTTTCAAGTTTCCACCTACTTTGTGCTCAAGTAAAGTCAACGTTGTGATTTTCATAAAGTGAATAAATCTCTGAATTGGAAACATTTTTTTTGTAATAACAAAAACTTACAAGGTCGTCATGATTTTTTAGGTCGACGCTTCCGCATCCCCCTCCTCCTCCCCACCATTTACCAGCAGAAATATGTTGAAAGGGCATATTTTGAAGTGAACTATGATGGGAAAATTATAATACACATTTGAATGAATGCACTAACGCACATATTGGTGAGCACTCACGATCCACTCTGACATACACATCATCGATACAATCATATTCCTTGAAGGGAGGTCTCATTTTGGTATAATAATGTCACCAAGGTGCGACTAGGAACTGTTGATTACGTTAAACTACTTCCTTTGCTTCCCCAAAACCGTCAGATGGCAAAGAACAAGGATTGAGAAAAACCTTGAACAAAGACAAAATGAAGAAATGAACATCTCTTTTATGATAACTGATTTTAATTGCATGAAATCTATCTAGATAAAATTCTAGCTTTTGCGAGGAGGGTTCACCAATGGCCGCCCTCCCTCTCCCCTTCACTAATAGAATACATATGGGTAATGTATTGGGTTTTGTATCTGTAAAGGGAACATACCAATACACAAGTGTACAAATTCACTTGTTTACATGTTTCATCGGGGGTGTAAGTCATCTAAATGGACAAGAGAGAGGGCATGGACTTACTAAGAGGGAATGGTTACCTATTTTGTGAGGTACAAACAACATAAAATGGTTAAGCGCATGCCCTTACAATATCGCATTATCAAAAACTGTCGATTGACTCTCATTGATTATTCAGCTCAGGTTTTCAACACCATTGATATATTACACATGTATGTTTTTACTCTTGTTTACCAGATACACCTTTTGATACATACTCTACATGATATCTCTAGTTTTGCAAGGGTGGGCTCATCATGCTCCGGCTCAATATTTAAGCTTATTAGGGGATGCATGTGGTAGTGTAAGTGGAGTGATATTCAATGGACACAAAAGTGACAAGATACACTTGTTTTCATTTGAAATAAAATTTCAATACATCTCCTACTACACTCCCCCAATACACTTGGGGTATTTGGTGGAAGGATGTTGGTGAAGATTGTCCTTTTCCATTTTCATAGTGCCTTAGGTACACATTATGCAAGGAAGTTAAGCCTTTTCTCCCCCTTATGAGTGTCATTCTACTACGGTGATTAATATCCTTGATCAAGAACATTAAACATAGAAATTAATCGAAACTTTTATTCGTCATGGCTTGTTTCAGGTACACGTAATGATACCCTCTCCACATTTTCTTTTTGTTTTTGGAGGTCCCCCACCTCCTGCACAAACTCAAGAATGTATGAAAGGCGTGTTTTGGGAAATGCATGTCATTCATGGTCAGTCACCCCTTTAAAAATCACCCTTCATTTAGTGTACATGTCCAAAGTAGTCACTTGGAAGTTTCATGGTACCTTCATGGACTTACGTCACAATTTCATTTTACGAGTTGTCCATAGACAGAATAGTGTATAATTATTCTACAACATGGGAAAGAACGTGAAAGGATCTCACTGACATTTTTCTACCAAACAAAATCCATGGTTTAGCGATTCACAACTCTATCTACATTTCCCGTTAAAGCACCTATATGTATACATACACATAAACTGTACTACATCTGTAAATACGTAATAGACGTATTTGTGGACTTGGAAGCTCGTTAGACCATTAGACATTTACGAGGTTCAATGTTCCCTACTCGGACTCCCGCTAGGCCCTAGTCGAGTGGGGCTCGGTACTGTGCAGACTCGGCAAGTTGCTTCACTGTTTTTTTTGGGGTTCTTCCTTGTCCATCGACGACTAGTGACAAACGTCGTGGTCGACGACTAGCGACAAACGTCGTGGGCGACTGTCATGGGGGGGGGGGTGGAGATGGGGATCTGACTATGTGGCTACCAATGTGTAATATGGTTGCGACACATGTTTATGTCATTGAGTAGTCGACGGTCGTCAATCATTGATCGTCATCTTTGTAAAGGGAACCGTGTCATAAGTCGTCCATCATCGATTTTCATTGATCGATGGTCGAGGAGTGTTTCCAGCTGTCTACTCCAAATACACTTAGTGTGTTTTTCACTTGTCCCTCAGATACACTTACCAAATACACTCCCCCAATACACTTTACCCGTTTGGGGGGAGGGGATCTCCAACTCCTATGTTGTTCCACCCCCCAAGCGTAAAGTGTATTTGGGGAGTATCTATGGTAAGTGTATCTGATGGACAAGTAAAAAATACACTAAGTGTATTGTAAACTTAGTGTATTCAATTATCGGTTGTCCAATACACTCCCCAGCTACACAACCCCAGTACATTCGTCACTTCTAGGGGGGATGGGGTCCCGACTATGTGGCTACGAATGTGTATTATGGCTGCGACACATATTCATGTCATCGAGTAGTCGACGGTTGTTGATTGTGGATCGTCATCTTTGTAAAGGGAAGCTTGTCGTAAGTTGTCCATCATCGATTTTCATTTAATCGACGGTCGACGAGTGTTTTCAGATGTCAACTCCAAATACACTTAGTGTATTTTTCACTTTTCCCTCATATACACTTACCATATACACTCCCCCAAAGCACTTTACCCTTTTGGCGGGGGGGATCTCCAACTCCTATTGTGTAAAGTCCCCCCCCCCAAAGGGTAAAGTATATTGTGGGAGTGGTTATGGTAAGTGTATCTGATGGACACATAAAAGATACACTTAGTGTATTGTACACTTAGTGTCTTCAAGTATCAGTTCTCCAATACACTCCCTAGCTACACCACCCCAATACACTCGCCACTTCGGGGGGGGGGGGGGGGGGGGAGTCATCAAAGATGGATTCTGCAGCAATGGCAAATGTATGCTTGTTTCAAAGGTTGTTTACTTTTGTATTTGGCAATACAGAGAGTAAATACCCAATTTACAGAGATAACCAATTTGAAAGTATGAAGACATAAATACGTCTACTATACATCAACACTACAATATCATATTACATTTTTTTCCTAGCTAAATAATTGAACTAGTTTTAACAAGGCATAAGTATCAGACACATAGCTTTTCAAGTGAATGGAATATGAATACCCTTCTAGGCAACATCATGGAAGTTTCCCTATAGTCCATGTCTAGTATCCTAGATGTGTTGTGTATGAAAAGCCCTTCATTAACCATACCTCATGCATGTTGAGGTTGAAGAATCTAATACACGGGGTTATAAGGACACACGTGTACATATGTTTCCTCACTTATGACACTCTCTAATACACAACCCCTATACAATCGTGGTAAGTGGGGGGGGTTTCTACTGAGTTTAGAAGATACACTAATGTATCTTTTTCTGAAGCTTCATGAAACACTTCCCAAAACATGAACAAGATACAATCAGTTGGAGGTGGGGGGGAGGAGAGAGACAACAGCGAATGAATCTTGCAAGGGGGACAGAAA
>SZWC01020067.1:33221-34659 GCA_023375785.1 Penium margaritaceum
ATTGTGCATTTCGATTCTTCATGATTCACCCAGGAAAGGTACATCATTTGTTGATTTGCAATTGGTGTTCCCTTCATAATGGGTGAGCAAACGTTTTCTCAAGTGACAATGGCTAAAATGGGAAAACAAAACCTTTTCCATAAATCAATAATGTAAGAAATGTATGTTGCTTCCATCCACGTCAATACTTGTTTCAGCCTGCACCTTAGTTTTCAAAATAAATTATTATGCTTATGTGAATGATTAAGTCAATGATTGGAAGTTGCGTATGCATTGAGTTGATCCACCACTAACATGCATCGTCATGTGTGTTCGATGATCATCTGGTTAATTCCAAGTATTTTTGAACGAAGAAGTGCAAAAAGAATACCTTTGATATTTTTCATATTTGAAAGTCTTTGTCTTGAATTCATGGATAAACATGGACCAACAAGAATACATTACAATCCATGTGGTGCAAAAACTGAGGAACCATCTCTTGTGAATTGATCAATAGAGAATTTCCTTTTCTAACAACTGTAATGAGATTCGAAACTATAGCTCGAGGGGAATGGAAATTTTCTACACTGCCTAAATATTTTTGCCTAAGAGAACTTATCTACAGCTTATGTTTTTAGCCACTTTTGAAACCAAGCTTGTAATAAACCACTCATTAATGTCTCCTACCTTTCTAGTTTGTAACATATGCAGTCGTTTACCTTTCTAGTTTTAACTAGTAATTTGCCACTTCTCACTCCATTGTGGTCTATCCAGCAATGAAAATGAGCTACAAAACAACATCCCTCATCATATACCCGTGGGTGAAAGTGAAAAGGCCATGGTACCATTATTTGTTTCCAAATATCCTGATTTATTGAGGAAAGATCATTAATTGGTGTGTTTATCAATTTCAAGTGGTTCTATTATGAATGCAACTTGAAAATCGATGTATGCTTGCAGTTAAATATTCCCATAACTTTATAAAATCAGAGCATATTAATAGAATTAAAACACCCATTGTTGCGAAATCATAATCTTAATAACTCTCTTTTATCCTCACGCAATCTCAAGCTCATAACGTTTTGATTATTCTCATGTTTCTGCTCATAAACACACAATAATACTCCCAAAAGTTCGAACACTCTTGAAAACAAATACACGACAAAACAAGCAAATACACACTAACAGTTACATTCACAATCGCACTTCATTTAGGAAATAATACACAAAAAATCAAAAATCCTTTTTGAAACAACTTATGAGTGTAAAAAATGGCATACTCATTATCTTAAACATGTTAAAAAATATTTTAATCACGAGAATACTAAAACCCTCATACACAAAGCAAATAAAATCACACACACACACACACACACACACACACACACACACACACACACACACATACACACACAAAGAGAGAGAGAGAGATAGAGAGAGAGAGAAGGATCGAGATAGA
>SZWC01020067.1:34945-49738 GCA_023375785.1 Penium margaritaceum
CTCTCTCTCTCTCTCTCTCTCTCTCTCTCTCTCTCTCTCTCTCTCTCTCTCTCTAACACACACACACACACACACGCAAAGAGAGAGAAGAAGTAGATAACACTCATGTCCACACTCAATTTTTGTAACTCAGTCACTTAACGTCCATCACTCAAAATCACTTCCACTTCCTTGTTTCACTCACATACACTCAAAGGCACTAACTCAAAATGTATCCCACGCTTGTTTTTACGCTTACTTTATTTTTCACACTCAAACAAACTAATTTCACTCTCATATCCAGACTCATGCTAAACATCAATATCATGCTCACAATTTTTTCAAACCACACACATTGACAAAATCACTTATCCAGTTAAAACATTCCTCACAAAATTGCTCAAAACAGCATGATTGGACTTGCACTCTCACCCTCTCTTGCTTTTTCATAGACAATGCACTCATAATTGCACTCGCACTTCCATCTACACGAGGCAAAAAAATACCGTTAATGCTCTTTAAAATCTCTCCACTCTTTTACGTTTGCACACTTCCAATCTTAAAACCAGAAGCCCTTCATTGCGTAACCCTTTTAAACCTTGTTAGTGACACTACCTCACATTCTAGAACTTCTTATGTTTGTTTTTAAGTTAATCTGTTTTTGTTAACAATAGTTCTCTTTCCGTGCACCTAAAAAAATTATCTCTATCGATTAACTTTTAATCTTTAAGGAAATTCTTACCCAGAAATGTTTAAGAAAAGCTCTGTGTACATGAAGAAATCCTATAGTTATTTTATTTTCAAGAAAGAGATACAAATAATTATCCATCTATAGTACATGGAATTTCATGATTTTCAAATTACATTACATAGCTTTATTTTCCCGAGAATTCATACATAAACTCTATAGATCTGATTTCCCCTTACTTTAATCTTCCCTCCCTTCATGCAATGACTTCTCCTCTTCATCTTTTGATTCTTCTCTGTATGTATTTTGTGCTTTATCCTTTGAAGTCACACTTCTATGATGCAACTTCGAATGAGAATTTGCACTCGTGGCTACCCAATAAATGCACAATATTTTGATGTTTCTTTGTTGAATCTTTTCCTATTCCTCCTTGTCACAAGTAGACCATATAGAAATGCATGACGAAAAAAATGGTATTGAGAAAATCATAGTAGGAAAGTTGTGAGTTTTTTCAATGAGTGTGCTTGCAATGTTCATAACATGGCGTAAATCATTGCCCTATAACAAAGACAACAAAGCTCTTACCTTCTTTCCATTCTTTGTGCTTGCAAAGCAAAAACCACTTTCACCAAACACCAGTCGGGATGATAACTTTATGAGTTATGTTGCTTGGACAGTGACGGAAGTATTTCATCACATAAAGTGCCCAAGTAAGAAAATACTACCAATATACCAAAAGTTAGTTATGTTGAATGGGCAAGGACTTCTTGACAATTCAACGATCGGAAGTTTGATTGCAACTCAATAAACAATCAGGCATGATCTCAAAATCAAATAAAAATTCTTGTGCTATTTTCCACACCTCTTAATGAATTCAGACAATGTTATGACTAAACTGACATTAGTGGATTTACTACCTACACTAATCGTCAAATATGTTCTTGCAAAAACGTGTTATTATAAGCCTTTACATTAACCTAGCCATTGCTACCTATTCAGATGATAGAAAAACAAATCAACTGCCTCTTTCAACAAATGTTGTGTTAAGAACAAGAAAACTTTATCTATCATATTGCAATCCAATGTCTGACATTGTTTTATGCCATGTTGTTTTCATGAACCTTAATGTTCAAAGTTTCAGAGGTGGGTTGTTTATCATAAATTTTGTTTTTCATTATGATGTAAAGCCAAACCAGTATGTCATTTTTGTTGTTCATTTTGGCACCATAAATGGCCATGGAGTTGAAAAAAAAGCATGTAAGTTATAAAGGGTATATTTTGAAGAAGATTATACTCTGATTAAACATGTGCATATCGCTGTTCATGTTCTACCATTTTTTGTAAAACAAATGTATAAATGGGGCTGAGGAAACACGTTTTGCATTGGCAGATTCATCCTACACATCCAAGACCTTTTCTAGCATTGTTAAGAAGAGGAGAAGTAGAAGAATCTATAGCACCAATGTTACAACAAGCTAACATATGCCCGTGCAACTTTGTCCATGGTATGTGCATAAACTCCGTACGTGTGGATTGACTTATGTGTGGAGGCATGGGTCAATGCGTTGGAACTCATGTTTGATTGTGTTGTGAAGTGCACGGGTCCTTGCTTGTATAAGTGATTGTGTGGAAGTAGTGACTGAGATCAACAGCGTGTGTGATTGAGTGAGTGATGAAGTTAGCAACTTAGCAATGTTGTAATAAAAAGTGAAAAGATCAATTGATTTAATAATGTCAAGGTGGAATGAGTGATCTAGTTTTTATTTGGAGAGGGAGTAGAAGAGTGAGAGAATAAGTGAGTGAGAAAAGGAAAGAATGAGTTTTTAGGGATTAGGGGAAGGAATGATTTATGGATTGATTACATGATAGGGATTAATTGAGTGATGTCGAAGTGGATAAGGGAGGGAGCAAGGGAATTGGGACGTCTTAGAGATGAATGTATTCAGATGGCTGATTCAAACATCTTTCTTGAATGAAGCAAGAGTTGGTCAATACCCTTTGCCATGGCATGGGTTGGCTAATGGCAATCTCTTTGGTGGGTGTGGGCTACCTGCAAACGAACATGTTGGATGGCTTGTGTCTGGTCAAGTGACCATTTTGGCCACCGGCTAGCCACAAGTACAATGATATGGATACTAGATATTAGATCCATTTTCCCTTTTCTCATGCAAGAATTATGACTTCAAGATTGTTGCTAATGATGGTCTAATATTTTTATTCAATCAATCATTGGCACCGTTTTACATTGAGAAACACTCAAAACAAAGAAACAAGAACCCTTTGATTGAGGTTGTTAGTCACTTTAAGAAACAGTGTTAAAGAAGAGACCAGCAGGAACTTACCAACCGACGGGTCGATGAAACGGATGTCAATGAAGTCAAGATGTGCGACCGAGTCATGAGAATCCGCCGGCAAGAGGTTGGACTACTCATGCTGAGAACGGAAAGGCTGGTGGCATTCCTGCTGCTACTGTTGTTGCCGTTGTGAGTTGTCGGCCGGCGCGTTCACTTTAGATGGTTGGTAGAACGAGGTAGGCTGATTTTGCCGCGCTAGATGCTGCAGTACCGCCGACGACATGAAGTGCACTGTTGCACCGAATTCTTGGTCGTGCGATGGTAGCTAATGCGTGTTCAAACATTGTAAAGTGCTGCAAATTCATGTGTCAAACGCATGGGTGAGAAAGGCTACAGTTTTTAGGCCGTCATGCGGCGAAGCAGAGTTGTAGTAGTTCTCTGGGGGGTGCATGGAGACTCTGGCGTCTACACCGTCAGTAAGGACCGAGGTTGAAGGACCTCCTTCACTATAGGCAGTTGTGCAAAGGTAATCTTTGAGGAGACCTGATAAGGTCTCCGCTACGTTTGTGAACAACTAATTGGGAGAGCGCACAGGAATCAACCGGCATCAACCGGGTGATAGTGAGCATACTTGATTAAATGAGCCTATGCAAAAAGAAGCATCCCAAGCAACCCTAGGGTTTTGATGAGCCAAACCCGAGTCCTGTCCAGGGTCACTTAACACCACATTTGATGTTTTGTTCCCCAAACAATACCAAGGGTTTTGTTTTTTGTTTGCCAGAAGACAAGTGTTTTGTTAAGTAAGAAATACATCGGTATCTTTATTCGTTGTGGGAATCTGAAACGCATGTCATGTGCCATGTTGCTAAAAACAATGGGCCTTTTCCGTTTAATACATCTCAAAAGTCACATGAAGCCTGTTGACACGACACGTCAGCATTCGATCCTTCAGGGCCTGAGTCGCGTTTGTAGAATCAAAAACCAATGGTGGTGTTTTGTGTCGAGCACGTCACGCTTTTCATGCGTCTTGAGATATGGAACGTATATCGAGCCCCATGTGTCCGAAAATGAATATTCATCTGCTCTGCTGTATTTCAATAAACATATAACCTCTGGCAACGTGACACGCCAAAATGTTCTCAGTCCGATATAGAGTCACCTTTTTGGAATCCAAAACGATTATGGTATTCCATGAAGAATACGTAGTGGTGTCCATGGAGTTTATGTTTTTGGAAAGCACAACGAGCTNAAGGTCTCCGCTACGTTTGTGAACAACTAATTGGGAGAGCGCACAGGAATCAACCGGCATCAACCGGGTGATAGTGAGCATACTTGATTAAATGAGCCTATGCAAAAAGAAGCATCCCAAGCAACCCTAGGGTTTTGATGAGCCAAACCCGAGTCCTGTCCAGGGTCACTTAACACCACATTTGATGTTTTGTTCCCCAAACAATACCAAGGGTTTTGTTTTTTGTTTGCCAGAAGACAAGTGTTTTGTTAAGTAAGAAATACATCGGTATCTTTATTCGTTGTGGGAATCTGAAACGCATGTCATGTGCCATGTTGCTAAAAACAATGGGCCTTTTCCGTTTAATACATCTCAAAAGTCACATGAAGCCTGTTGACACGACACGTCAGCATTCGATCCTTCAGGGCCTGAGTCGCGTTTGTAGAATCAAAAACCAATGGTGGTGTTTTGTGTCGAGCACGTCACGCTTTTCATGCGTCTTGAGATATGGAACGTATATCGAGCCCCATGTGTCCGAAAATGAATATTCATCTGCTCTGCTGTATTTCAATAAACATATAACCTCTGGCAACGTGACACGCCAAAATGTTCTCAGTCCGATATAGAGTCACCTTTTTGGAATCCAAAACGATTATGGTATTCCATGAAGAATACGTAGTGGTGTCCATGGAGTTTATGTTTTTGGAAAGCACAACGAGCTCTATGTGTTGAGAACAAAACGTTTCTTGCCATTGCAGTATCTCAAAAGACATATGAACTATCACAGTGTGCCATGTGAGCATTTTGTCTGTCCGCTGTCGAGTCGCCTTCTTAGGATTAGAAACAATGGTAGTTCTTCCATGATCACAGAAGACATTATAGTGGTGTCGATGTTCAACACAAAGTATTGCTGGGTTGCCGATGAAATAAGTCCTTTCATGTCTCTTTGGTGTAACGCACATATCTGGAAATTTGCTGACGTTCTTGGGATGCAAAGCTCCTATGAAACACTACGTTGCAAATTGGAGGGTGAACAAAGAACATCGACTAGGTTTATGCTAAAGCAACAGAACCTACCGGTGTTGTTTTTGAGATACACAACTATCATGAAACTGTTTTGTACACATACCGGAACACTGACATGAAAATTATATACGAATTATAATTTGGGTGTTCAGTGACCCCATAGAAGTATGGCAAGTGTCAAGCCAAGCATTTGTAGGCTACAAAACATCATCAACACACTTTTGTGACTCAGGATTCCATATGAACCCTTACGTTTTTGAGTCAAAGTTTGCTACTTGTTTCATGGAAGGCATGTTCTCACCTCTGTGTCACAACAATCATATCATTCCTTTATGTGACACAGAGCATGTTCTAATTTCAGTGACACAAAAAGGACATTATGATGTTTAATGATACAAAACTCGTATTGGTTCTGTTTTGCAGCAAGAATTTCATCCTCCTAGAGCAAGAGAGTGTTTTTGTTTTCTATGACCGTGTCAATAGGTGAATGTCTTGATCATGTCTCATGAAGAAGAAGTAGTGCATTTGGGCGATGCTCCCTAAACAAGGCACACAAGGAAGTGAAGGATGTAAGCAGTAAGTTACACCCCGATTTTGTTCATCCGAGTACACAAATCAATGGTTGAAGTTGTAACAACATCCGTGCCACATTGCATCGCGAAAAGAAACATTGTCATGCTTTACGTGCAGCTGCCTTTCACGCTTCGGACAAACTCAACGTTCTGGAGTGTTTCTCGAGTTTTGTTTGGGGGAATGAAATATTCAAAAGATTTGAAGGGCCATTTCAATTCAAAATTTCATGCAATCTCCTTACGTATAGCTTGCAATCCCATCTTTTGTCTCCTCCAGATCTCAGCCACGTAAAAAAGCACTCATCAGATATCCTCCAACCGCCGTCCATGTCAGGTGCGCGGATGTGCCTAACAACGCTCCCTTTTCTTGTGTCCTCTTCACAACTCCGCCAAGGAAGCAGTTTTAAAAACTTGTCGAACAAATGTAGAGCACAACTGAATAACCTTATAAGCAGGTGTCCAAAAGCGTAATTCAGACTGGATTTCAGAATTTTAAAAATTGGAATAGTTTGAACTCAAGTTTCTACCGAACGGGTGGAAGTTGTAAGGAAAACATTAATTAGAATATTGGAAACTTGAGTAATTTATAACAAGTGGTGAATACACTTCCATGACAAGTGTCAAAATAATTGGAACTCATGCTTGATTGTGTTGTAAAGTGCACGGGTCCTTGCTTGCCTAAGTGATTGTGTTGATATAGTGACTGAGATCAACAACGTGTATGATTGAGTGACTGATGAACTTAGTGACTGAGAAATGGTGTAAAAGGAGTGAGAAAGACCAATTGATTCAATTATGTAAAGGTGGAATGAGTGATCTAGTTAACATTCAGAAAGGGACTAGAAGAGTGAGAGAATAAGTGAGTAAGAAAAGGAAAGAATATTCTTCTAGGGTCGGAGGGAAGGAATGATTGATGGATTGATTACGTGATAGGGATTAACTAAGTGAGGGTGTAAGTGGATAAGGGAGGGAGCAAGTGAATCGGGAAGTCTGAAGATGAATAAATTTGGATGGCTAATTACAATATATTTCTTGAATGAAGCAAACGTTGGTCAATACCCTTTGCCATGGCATGGTTTGGCCAACGGCAAGCTCTTTGGTGGGTGTGGGCTACCTGCAAGCCAACATGTTAGATGGCTTGTGTCTTGTCAATTGACCATTTTGGCCATTGGCTAGCCACACATACAATGATATGGATACTAGATATTAGACCCATTTATTCTATTCTCACGCAAGAATTATGACTTCCAGATTTTTGCTAATGATGGTTTAAGATTTTGATTGAATCAATGATTGGCACCGTTTTACATTAAGAAACCCTCAAAACAAAGAAACAATAATCCTTTACATGAACAATGGATTATTTTTGTATTGAAATGTAAAAACAAGATTTGATAAATCTATCATCTCATGTACAAAATCTTAGAAACTCTGACAAAGATTCATACTAAATTTTGTTGAGGTAGATAGATTGCTTTTTGGCTAAACATTTGTTTAATCCAAAATCGTGTTTTCAGGGGATAGATATGATTGTGCAGATAATCACATTTGCAACCCCTTAAAAGAAGAAAAGTTTACATGTTGGCTGAATCCTCAATTCAATAGGAAAGTTAAAGTTTTTCACAAAATTCATTGAGCTTATAATAAAAACAAAAGCATAATGGTAGAAAAGTAAATCAAATTCACATGGTGTATAGTTAAGCAGTCACACTACAAGCACATTATAATACTCTAATACTCAAAATTTGGTTGGCCTTGGGGAGCATAATGTTGTTTATCAGTGATGGAAAGTGGGGCAGCCCTCAAGGAGGTGACCTTGCACACCAAGAGCCGCCGAGGTAGGGCCAACTCTTTGTGAGAGGAAGTTGTAGGGTGCACTTACAGAGATTACAGAAGCAAATGTAGGTCTGTAGAGAACGCCAATGTCTAAATCAACTCTTGAGTGAGAAATTGAATAGGCAGAGTGTTCCGACAAGCCCTTATACGCCACATTTGGCCAAGAGAGCACCAAGATCCACTCTATCAAAGTTCACCTTCAAGCACACTCTCTTAGCCTAGCAAAATGAGCGGCTTTCACCTTGTTACACAAGACCAGCAATCGTGGTCTGCACCTTCCTTGAAGTCATTTGGAGGTCCTCATGTTGGCTTTTCTCCTTGAAGGCTGCTCTTAGCCATCCTGGCCAATAATCCTGCCGCCTCTTGAGCTCAAAGTGCTCAGATTGTCACTTGAACCCGACCCATGATCCCTAAACTTTGGAAATCCATATCTCAATCAAAGAGACTCCAAATTGAGATCTGTAAAATGCGTTAGAACTTTTGAAACGTCCTCTATTGAATCATCATGCCACATGAATTTTATCGAACAACCTATTTTTGTCACTTTCTGGCACTCTCATATCCATCATACTCCCACTCTACGAGAATAAAGATCACACAAGTCCGCACTCTCCCCACAAGTGCTGAGACCAATGCACTGCCAGTGGCTTGAAAGGAAATTCTGTCATTATCACCCTTGAAGGGCACAGATTCATCTTCACCACCTGCTTTACCACGAGCTTGCGGATGAAGTGGTAGTCAATGTGCTTGGTGCAAGTATGAAACTTCGTGCCTTGGTCGGAGCAATGGTGCTCATGTTGTCAAAGTAGATGATGGTTGCTTTGGACTGCTGTTGTCCAAGGCTTTCCAGTAGCTCACGCAGCCACAAGGTTTTGTTTGCTGCTTCACTTAGGGCCATGTACTTTCCTTTGATGGAGGAGAGGGCAATGCACTCTTGCGTCTTGCTCCTCCAATTGATTGCACCTCCCCGGAGCACAAACACAAATCCAGCGGTCGACCTCTTTATGTCTAGGTCACCTCTTTAAACAATGTCGCTATACCCAATGTGGATGGGGCTGTTCTTGCCATTGAAAGTGAGGCAAAGGCTGCTACTGGTTTCCAGGTAGCGCAACAAGCTCTTGACCGCCTCCCTATGCAGCTTGTTTGGATTCATGCAAAACTTGCTGAGCACTCCCACTCCTTGGCTGATGTTGAAGTGTGTGCCGATTACAACGTACATGAGGCTCCCAAGTGCTCCTTTGTATGGCACCGCTTCCATGCAACCGCTCTCTTGCATGTTGTGGGGAGTCTACGTCATGCTCAACTTCTCTCCGACTTCCAGTGGTGTTGTGACTTTGCGCGCTCTTGAAATGTTGAAGCGCTTGACAATGTTGCTCATGTACATGCTCTACGAAAACTCCAAATTCTGATGTTTCCAGTAGCGCTTGACCTAAAGGCCAAGGTACAAGGTGGGTTCTCCCATGTATTTCATGTCAAACCTGGTAAAAAGGGACTGCTTCACATCGTCTAAAAGAGACTTATAGTCAGATGCAATGAGCAGATCATCAACATAGAGCAAGATGATGACCTGGATTACCTCTTGCGTGCGCTCATAGACTACATGGTCAGCTTCACACGCACAGAGCCAAGGCCGGCCAACTGCCCATCCATCTTGTGGTACCATGCACACGATGCTTGATTTATGCCATAAAGGGCCTTCACGAGCATGCACACAAAGTCCTCCTTTCTCTCAACCAGATACCCTTTCGGCTGCTCCATGTACCCATCCTCCTTGAGGTCACAATTCAGAAATGCGCAACTCACATCCATTTGGTGCGCCTCACAGTCTATAGTAACAGCAAAAGCAAGGATCACTCATCTTTTCTAGCCAAGAACAAAACCCATGTCTTCCTTGACTTGTAATCAATCAACACACCTAGTACAACTTAGTGGACAAGGACTTTGATGGCATGGGACCGCAAAAATCAGAGTGAACAAGTGAGAGAAGCTCAACGGCCCCCTTCCCTTCCTTCGTGAAAGGAGAGCAAGCTTGCTTCCCTTGAATGCAGGTCTCATAGGCCGATGCACTTCGCTGCTTCACCCCCCTTGAGCTCCAGGCCACGGACCATCTGCTACATGGAGATGATAGCGCCAAAGACGAGGTGACCAAGCTGTTCCGGGGCTGATAGCTAACCCCCTTGACAGGACAATCCATGTGCTTACCCTCAATGGAAGCACAAAACACAATTTCAGCGTCGGACAGCTTTCTTGCTACCACTCCAGCCGCAAGGTCCGCTGTCTTCTTCCAGCATTTGCATGCCCAATGGCTGAGCTTTTTGTACTAGTGGCAGTTCCCCTTCTTTTTCCCTCCTCCGCCGTTGCTCCTGATTGGTGCAGCAGCGCCCCCATGACCAAAGTTGATGATGAGAGGGACATCATGTCCACTTTTGCCCTCCTCTCCCTTGCGGCGCTCCTCCTCAAAAGGTAGGTTCTCCTCCACGTCGTTGAGGGAGAGCTTGTCACTGCAATGGCTTTGGGCAACAATGAGAGGAGTGTAGTTGCTAGGAAAGCAAGAGAGGATGGTTAGAATGAGCACACGCTCCTTTGATAGGGTCCTCTATCACAATAAGCAGGTCATAGAGAGACTTCACCATGTTGATGTAGTCAATAATGGATCCGGACTCATCCATCTTCACATTGTGAAAGCAACAATGCAGCTTCAGGTTCATGAGAATTGGCTTGGAAGCATTTGTGGACTCAACCATCTACCTCCACGTGTCCGGCGAGGTGCAGGTAGATGGTTCCAAGGGCGCAGTCAAGCTTCTCGCGGTATGTACGGGCCTCGACAGGGGAGAGGGAGCTTCCTGCTGGTTCCTTCTCCTTCTCATCCACGTGGCTCTAGAGACCCGTCTCCATCTGCACCATCTTCATGTTGTTGCTCCAGTTGAAAAAGTTCTTGCCTTCAAACCTAGTGATTTTGACGTCGGCCACCACAAAAGCGGATGTCGCCATGGTAGTGCAACGTTCAGTCCACAAACGACTCTCTCACACAAGAGGGTGCCAAGAATGCCTAAATGATGAGGAAAATTGGGGCAACCCTGAGGGAGGTAATCAAGCTCACCAAGAGCCACCTAGGCAGGACAAACTGTTTGTGAGAGGGAATTGCAGGTTGCACAGACAGAAATTACGGAAGCAAATGTAGGTCAGCAGAGAACGCCAATGTTTGAAGCGACTCTTGAGTGAAAAACTACATAGTATGGTGTTCTAAATAGCCCTGATTTGCCTCATTTGGCCAAGAGAGCACCGAGAACCACTCCGTCAAAGTCCACCTTTTAGCACACATTCCTAGCCTAGCGGGATGTGCGGCTGTCACCTTGTCATACAAAAGATTCTTACACCACTTGTACGACCAACAATCATGGTCCGCATCTTCCTTGAAGTCTCTTGGAGGTCCTCTAACTGCCTTTTCTCCTTGAAGGCTGTTCTCAGCCGTCTTGTTCAATAATCCTTCTACCTTTTGAGCTCGAAGTGTTGAGGTCGTCACTTGAATCCGACCCATGATCTCCAAACTATGGAAATCCATATCTAACTCAAATGGACTCCAAATCAAGTTCCGTACAATGCATTAGAACCTATGAAATATCTTTTGTGAAACTGTCATGTCAGATGATTTTTGTCGAGCAACCTTGTTTTGTCAATTTCTAGCACTCTCATATCCATCAATCAGTTGATGGGAACAATTTTTGTACCCATTATAAAAACAGCTATGGGATCATATTTCCTCAAATATCACTTTTTCATCACGTGTTTCATCTTACTGACATTTAGCAAATAAAAAATTGAATCTAATTTCTACCTTTCCCCTATAAGAGCTCACTATTTATGGTTCTTTCTGGCATCATCATCAATATTTTTTTAGATGCCAATGAAGAGAAAATTTCTCCATAATAATGTCTTCCACAATTGTTTTGTTTAAGATTCAAAGAATGCATAAAAAATATTCATCATGCCAATCATTAATGATCCTTCATTGCAAAATAACTCACACTCCTGATTAATTGCTCAAACCCACTCACTCACTTATTTAACCACTCACGTAAGGTTATCAACATTTACCTATATGGCTGTGACTCTGGATTCCGTAGAATTATTGTTATAATAAGTGGGAGAATGAAATCTAGAGTTCATTTGTGGAGGTTTCCCAATAGCACGATTTTGAGGGTTATCTTCATCAATAAGTGATGTAAGGGAATCCAAATATTTTGATTTTTTACAATACATTTTGAGTTTCACCATGCTATCTAGTTCTTGTTTTCAAACGAGGGGGATCATTCTCCATCTTAGTGAGATTGTATGATCCTCCTACATAAGGATATTAAATTTTGCAAAAAAAATTTGTTCTTTACTTGACATGCTTTTTCGAAAATTTTCTATGAGCGATAAGTTAGACTATTCCACACCACCAATTTTTATCCCTCTTATGACTCATTTTCTTGCCCTCTTACGTTGTCTTGCTTTGATCATTAGGCGACGAGGGGAGGGAGATGAAATGGGCTTGAGGCCGCTAGCAATGACCCTCAAGACTTCTGGTCGGTTAGCCATAAGTCAGGGGACTAACTCAATTAGTGGTTGACACATGCTCGTCAAGTGGCCAGCAAATCACCACACCAACTCTGCACCAGCTAGCGAGGTAGTTCTTGGTTGTTTCATCACCAACAATGGGCTAGCTAGCGATAAGCCTTTGCCATGGGAAGAAGTTGTTTTTGATC
Source organism: Penium margaritaceum (assembly GCA_023375785.1). Classification (NCBI taxonomy): domain Eukaryota; kingdom Viridiplantae; phylum Streptophyta; class Zygnematophyceae; order Desmidiales; family Peniaceae; genus Penium; species Penium margaritaceum. The sequence goes on from SZWC01020067.1 coordinate 47,317, forward strand.
AACTCTTTCTCTTGCCATGAATGAATGAAGAAATGATTATCATTCTGCATTTATTTCCACTCATCATTCAAGAAAAATAATTGAATGTGCAAATCATGAAGGATTCGTCATTGTAACAGAAAAGTATTTGTTTCAGGATTATGATGACATGAAAATTTGAACGTTACTTGAACATAAGGTGTATTGAGTAGGACTGCATGGATAACAACCTCCTTTGCTACACCATCTCAACAAAAAATACATTTGATGTCTCAATCCTTCAATGGGTGTTACGCATCAGACGTGCACGAGTCCCTAGTATTTCGTGTGGGAATTGTTTTTGTTACACAAACAGCCCACCGAGCGCTGAGGACCCTACCTTTCACTTTGACGGCTGAGGGTAGTTGAACTAACTTCCCTTGTCGTCGTTTAAACCTTCCTAAACTTTCTTGCAACTTCAACCAACCTCTCGAATCCACAACAAAAGTATCACGAGCTATTGGTCAACTTCACGACGCATCGAGACAAATTTTGATATGTGAAGATGCGTCTTGCATTTTTGCCGTCGATCCTCAAATCTCCCTGACTTCTCGGTGGAGCTTCTTGAATCCAACCACTCACTATGCGTCTCCACAGGCTTCGCTTGATAGTCAACCTAATGACCTTTACATTGCCTCGTTAGTAACTCTTCACTTGTATACATAAGTGCAATGATTTCGACACGTCATGGAAGTGCACTTACCACTTATTATAAATAACTCAATTGTCTTTTATTCTAATTCATTTTTTACCTGACAACTTCTACCCGTTCGGTAGAAAACTTGTGTTGGAGCTGTTCCGCTTTCTCGGAGTCAGAAATCCAGTCTGAACTACGCTTTTCGACACCTTCTTATAAGGCTATTCAGCTGTGCTCTACCTTTGTTCGACAAGTTGGTAGCACTGTTTCCTTGGCGGAGTCGTCAAGAGCCGTTAATGCCACCACACTGTCGGCTGCCTCTTCGCGGTCAGAGGCGGCAAACGATTACCCTACGTGGCAATCGCTTTTCTATGACTGGACTCTCGTTTCCGGATCTTTTGGAGGTTGAACCGTGGACGCCACAGTCCCTCGTTAAACGAGCCAGGTGCCGTGGCTGGAAAGTCTCCACTAAGGCTCCCGAATAAGGAACATTCGGACAGCAAGACTGAGTTCAGAAAAGAAGGATAAACAGACTGAATGGACCGTTTTGAAGGTTGATTCAACCGGACTGCTGCTCTATGGGTGCTAATTCTCCAGGTCGATGACGCACTTCCATCGACGGTCAGATCGATATCGGGGGAATGAAATGCCTTTTAAGCTACTTTTATATCGATCGAATGACTATGGTAACGGCCTGGATTGTACGCCGGACGACAAGAGCCTGGTTATTGGAGCGAACGGACAATGGGTCGAAAAACACTGTTCATGCAGTCCGACGTACAATCCTGAACGGAGCCATATTCAATTCACGAATAAAAGTGTATACCAAATCAGAATATTTCGATGAACTTTTATATCCGACCGTCGATAACCGTTGACATCCCCACTTCGTTCAAAAAGAACGTTTAAGCAATTTAGCAACAGTCCGGTTGGATGAAGCTTAATCACGGTCCATCCGATTGCGGAAGTCCTCCACCCTTAGCCCAGTCGTGCTGTCCGAGGCCTCCTTATTCGGGAGCCTTAGTGGGGACTTTCCAGCCACGGCAAGGGTTTCTCGAGTCAATTTACTGGCAGCACCATCCACTCGTAACCTCCTACAGCGCCAAACTTACCTTGAAACGAATCTTTCGCTTCGAGTCCAAGCTTGGCGCGAACATCTTGCATTCAATCGAATCTAGTTACGATTCTTAAACGAATGCCATAGCTGGATGCGGATGTAGAAGTTTTACATGTCGGCAAACCGTGGCCACGGCTGGCAAAGGCTGGATGGGAATGCGAGTTAGTCCCCACCCCCAAGTTTACCCACCCTTCGGACGTCGTGGATGGTTGAGGGAACGTGCAAAACATGGGTGGCGGACTGGTTTGTCGCAATGGTGAAACCGAAACAAAGACCCTTAATACGCTACTTGGCTCCGTCGAGACCACATCAGATTCAAAACGGATAAACCTACCTCGACAAAGCTGAAACTTCACCGACTGGTCATACGAACATGCTACATAACGTATGGGTTCATCAAAGAGGATTTCATTTGAGAATGGATTTTTCTCAATCTAAATCTATATCTAGATCTACATCTATATCTATATCTATATCTATATCCATATCTATATCCATATCCATATCCATATCCATATCTATATCTATATCTATGTCTATATCTATATCTATATCTATATCTATATCTATATCTCTATCTATATCTATATCTATATCTATATCTATATCTATATCTATATCTATATCTATATCTATATCTATATCTATAT
>SZWC01020068.1:26747-38159 GCA_023375785.1 Penium margaritaceum
GTAGCAGTAGCAGTAGCAGTAGCAGTAGCAGTAGCAGTAGCAGTAGTAGTAGTAGTAGTAGTAGTAGTAGTAGTAGTAGTAGTAGTAGTAGTAGTAGTAGTAGTAGTAGTAGTAGTAGTAGTAGGTATTGTAGCAGTACAAGTTGAATAGTGCACCAACTGCTCGAGGCAAGACTTGGATGTAGCTTGAACCACAGGGTGTCCACCCTGAATTCCTTCTCACAGAGGAACCTCAGTGACAATGTATGTTGCATAGTGTACAAGGTTCAAGTGCTCGAGGTAGCACTTGGAGATCTGGACGAAAGGCCTTGGAGTGCGTGACAGTCGGCTGCTTGTGTTGACAGATGAAGGTACATTGAATGAGTGACATGATGGTCCTTTAAGTAGTCTTGAGGAAGGTCCCCCCTTGCATGCCCCTGGCTGGGAGGTTGCAAGGAGTTGCACAACCTCCTGGGTGGTTGCATAACCCTCCAGGCCAGTTGAAGGGCATCTGGGAATGTGAAGGGTCACCTGGAAGCTAAAGGGCCATTGGCAGCTGAAGGGTCACGGGCTGCCAGTGAGTAGAATTCATCTCTCTCTCTCTCTCCCCCTCTCTCTCTCTCCCTCTCTTGTGAGGACATGAACTTCAAACCTAAAAAAATTCCCTGTACGATTTTTAGGCCCTTTTGAGGAGAACCCAGCCGCTGAGACTGAAAAATCTCAACAAAGAGGACCCCAGGCTCTCCCTAGATGTGGTCAATGAGCATGCATAACTTGAACTTAAAGACTACAAAGGTGATTTAAGGAGAAGATGAAAGAAAGATGATGAACGGTGGCTAGAATAGGATAAGGATGGGGTGAATGGAGAACATCTTACTATTGAGTGTGGAGACAGTATAATGGAATGTTTTCTTAATCCTATGGGATGACATCATGTTTTATGAAGAGGTGGAGATTTGCAATGAGGTGGTTTTAACCACACAGGTCACACTTTTACGTGGAAATGTTGACTAAAATAAGCTTGAGGTAATTGGAATAGTTCATGAATATCAGTATTTCCTATTTCTAAAGGTCCATGGGGTGTAGAATGCTGATTACCTTAATGTGGCCATTGCGCGCACCAGTGATTGGGTCTTTGAAAAAGTGGGCATGAACCATTTGCGCAAGGAGTGGATGGTTGTATCCATGGCCGAAGGCCATGGCGGTAAACATGTGGAGGATGGTACCAATGATGTAGCATTGCGACTTCTGGCAGACCACAATATTGACAGATTCCAGGTGGTCAGTAATGTAGTCATCAAACTCTAGATGAGTATCGCAGACTCTATTCATGGGATCCTAATTCCCAATGGAGGAAAGGGAAGCAAATGAGGATGGCACATACTATTTTGCGGCTGTCATCAATGAACCTATTCCTGGGAAGCACCAGGATTTGGTGGCATATTGTTACCCGTTACGGAAGAAGCATCAAACCATTGGTTCAAAATGCCACTAACTTAGGGGCGGTGAATTTGTATGTCTATTTTAGACACTGCATAAACATGTTGACGGTAAGTGAGTATACTTCAATGAGGTTCTCTGGACATAGGCGGTAGAGTGGGAGTTTCAAAGTTGTACCGTGGATCTCAGAGACATTTGTAAATGAAGTGGCGATAGATACAAAGCTTTTTATGACAGACTTCCCCTTGGACCTAAGGCGCTCCATGTTCATAGAGAGGAGTGTGGGGTTGTGGTAGACGTCTTGTTTGTATAAGAGCATGTCAACAAGAATAGAGTTGCTCCAACTTTCTTAGTACGTGGGGCCTCTCGCATGTCTTGGGATTGGAACAACTTGGCTAAGAAGGGAGGGTTTCGATGAGACAATGTTGTGAGGATGGAGCTGAGGGTTGTGTGATTCTCTGGGGCTTTGGATTGCAGTATGGACTTGGGGAGCTATGAGATTCTGGCTCGTGGGATTACCATGGTTAATCGAGGTGCATTGAGTGACCTGTGGGGGATGATGAGTGTGGAGGCCTTTTGCTGTGTAAGGGTTTTAAGTTTTGTACGTCTCTTGAGAAGATGGTGCAAAACTTTTGGGGTGGGGAGGGGGGACATGAGCCATGATAAGATCGCGGATTGAGGGGTTGTGGGCTGCCTCAGGGCTATGGGCCACCAATTGGTCATGGGAGTTATCCAAGTTCTGAACTAAAAGGGAGGTTTGTGCTAAGAGGTGGGCTGACATGGACATTCTCACGTCTAAGGTCTTGTTTTTAGAATGAGGGAGGAACCCTCTCTTATGAGTGGAGACAAAAGCGGGGTTATCTTAATCCATATGTTGATGTTGAGCTTCATTAGGTGCGGTTCAAAAATCACCTACATCAAGGGTGGATTCCATGGTCTGATGAAAAGTCAAATGGTACATACAATCATGTGTCAATCCCAATAAATGACACAACTGCTTGGTTCTAGTGAAAACAGTAAGTAAAACTGCAGGTGATGTATGGGGTTGAATGGAATGAGGGGTGGATGAAGGGGTGGTTCTATTGTGGAAAGGGTCCGGTGGAGCAAAGGTAGAAGGGATGGGGAAAAGGAAGACGTGATAGGGATGTGGCTTGAAAGCACTAGGTGGGACAAGGATATGTGTGTCCACGCTGATGTAACACGACGGGTAAGTGGGGTGCGAGCCTCCGTGGGTGAGTGAGCCCTCGGGACCCGAATGCTCATGGCAATCACGTAGATTACTCGTGGAGATTAACTTCGCTGTGAAGTAAAGTCTCTCGCTAATGACTCCTCTTACAAGTATGTTCCGACCAAGGTCGGGACGCGGAGTCCATTCTTGTCGTAGGGCAGCCCAAGAGGGAGGATGGAGGATATTGTTCTATCTGTCCATTTTGTCGGCGGGTTGATGCGGCTCGAATAAGTACATTTCTCTCTTCGAGTCAACCCATTAAACTATGTTTTGTTGTCTACGTGGAAACCCTAAGTTTCCGGCGTGATTACGGATGGACAGGTGGTGGGAAAATACCTTCGCCTGTGCTAGGGTATTTTGCCACCACTCGGTGCCCCTCGTCCGATTGCGTGGCCAACACGTTTATATAATCGTGTTCGCCACGACACCGGGTGGGGGTGGCACTCGGCAGGGTGGTCCCGTCGGAATGCCGACCGGCGGCCCCTCGCGAGCCCCCTCATCATGGCGAGGGGCCTCGTGAGGGGCCCCTTGATGGGTGGGGACCCCTCGCGATGTCGCATTGGGTCATGCCCAATGCGATAGCGCGGGCCCCGCATAGCCCATCGTGAATACTCACGATGGGCTTGCGTTCTATCGCTGGAGGTCACGAGACCTCCAGTGACGGCCGGATAGTGCGAGGCACTATCCGATGGCCCTCTCATGAGGAGGAAGCTTCTCTGAAGCTCCCTTTTTGTGAGGCTGTTTGGTGAGGAGTCCTCCTCGCCGTCAAAAGACCGAACGGGGAATATCCCCGATTTTTCAAGATGGGACGCGGCAGGTCTTTTAGGAATAAAGCCGCCGGTCTAGGCATCATAAAAGCGTGGCATAGGTTATGCTAGGTTTGTTACATTCCTCTCCCAGTACTTTGGACCGTCTTCGGTTCAAGAGGGTCTAGATTGGTTGTTGGTGGAACAAGACATTCTTTGTCGATCAAGAAAACAATCCTTAGGTGCATCCATTGGATCATGAGCCATTGCACAAGGAGAGAAAACTCAAGAGATTAAGATTGATATCGTTCACGAGCACAAGATCGTACATAGATTAGCCAAGTTCACATAAAACGTTTTCACGGCTAACGCTTCCTCCCCCTCTCGCAAGGAGCGTCCTCGCAACCATCAGCCTAGGCATCCCCATGCATCGGAGATCGCCGCCGTTGTGCTCTTGTCTGTACTCTGACAGGTGAGGGTTCCCTGCGTGGGCCTTGTGCGAGGGTGGTACCCCCGAGGGCACAAGTGCGAAAGCGAGCAGCCTGGTCTTGCCAATAGTCCTTGATCAGAGCGGCGGGGATACGACTCTCAGGCTCCCAACTGTTGTGTTCAGGTCCACAACTGGCCCAGCTCACGAGGTATTCCTTCACAACACATTTACCGCATGTATGTTCGCGGTGTAGGAGGAGCCCATGTAGCTTGTACTGACCGTCACTTGCGCGCATTACAGGCGGGGGCTGAATCATTCTTGATTCTGCATAAGGTATGAGGAGTCTGACATGAAACACGTCATGGATCTTCATGACATTTGGAAGAGCAAGGCGATAAGCAACCTCACTAATCTCGTGAGTGACCTTAAATGGTCCGACCCACTTAGGGAGTTATGGGGATCTTCCTTGCCCCAGGCATCTTGAGACGCATGTTCTTTGTGCTCAGAAGCACCTGATCACTGACAGAAAATGTGACGTCACGGCGACTAGCATCGGCATAGGCTTTTTGGCATTGCCTTGATGCATGGAGGTATTCACGTGCTTCTTGACGAAGAGATTCCATGCGATCGACAAAGGCCTAGGCAGAAGGTACCTGATTCCCGCGCCTCACCAAGGAGAAGGGTACCGTCAGATGCCGGCTGTAGTTCAGAAAGAACGGTGTCAACTTCATGGCTTCATGAACACAGTTGTTGTAGGCAAACTCTATCAGACTAATAAATTCATCCCAGTCATCCATCAAAGGATCCACGTACATTCGGAACATGTGCTCCAAAGTTCGGTTCATCCCTTGAGTCTATCCATCCGTTTGTGGATGAAATGTAGTGGACATCTTCTGGCGGGTGCCAGAGATCTCACCAAGGGCTTGCCAAAATTTACTTGAAAATCGCACGTCTCAATTAGAGATGATGTGTATTGACAGCCCATGCTGACGAACACCAGTGTCCCAAAAGATGCCTGCTGTTTCCTCGACAGTGGCATGCATGGTTTTGGGCATGAAATGTGCCATCGTGGTCAAAGATTGAACCACCACCAGGATAGCATCATGGCCACGAGGTGTCTTGGGTAAGCCAATGATGAAATCTATGCTGATTTCTTCCCATGAGGAGTTCGACACTGGGAGGGGCTTCAGCAATCCTGTTGGTGCCTTGTTGCCCGACTTGTTGTGGATGCACAAGTCAAAGGCTTGGATTTACTTGCATACGTCGCACGACCATCCAGGCCACCAATAATGCTATGAGAAAGCCTTTCCGGTTTTTGCTGCACCAAGGTGGCCAGCTGCTACTGGGTTATGGAAATCAAAAAGAATCTCATCCTGCAACTTTCCGGAATTGGGCACAACCACCAAGTTGCCCTCCCAGTAGAGACCAGAGGCTTCCACCAAGCCGTATCGGTCAATGCTACCCTGGTCAATCCATGCGTCATCAAGGTATCCCATGCGGATTCATTGCAAGAAGGGCGTGAAATACGCCATCGGTTTTGGTGGTTGGAGTAGGGGGTTATCAGGCTTGGGCACATCCTGCTCCCGTAAGTCTTTCCTGCAAAGGGATCGTGCTTCAATTATGGTGAGAACCGTGTTGACCGGATTGTGAATCAACGGGTCTGCCACATTTGTACGACCGGGTTGGTATTCCCACTGGAAGTGGAACCTGCTCAAGTACTCGCTCCAATGAGCTTGTCGCCGAGAAAGGTTGGGTTGTGAATGAAAGAATACCAGGGGATTGTGGTCTGTAACCATTGTGAATCCACCCTTGGTACCTTCAAGGTAACGGCGCCAAACCTTCAAGACATGAACTACCGCTAGCAACTCCTGGTCGTCTGTGGTGTAGCGAGTCTCTACGCCTGAGAGTTTGTGACTCCCATGTGTGACCGGTCATCCTTCTTGGAGAAGGACAGCCCCTATCCCGACGATAGATGCATCACAGAGCACCTCGTATGGTTTTTTGGGATTCGGGAGTGCAAGCACAGGGGCAAATGTCAGAATTTCCTTGACACGCACAAATGCATGCTTACACTTACCAGACAATGACCATTTCACGTCTTTACGTGTGAGAGCTGTGAGTGGGGCGACAAGGCTAGAGTAGCTTTGCATGAAGCAACGGAAGTAATTCGCCAAGCCTAAGAAGGCTCGCCCACATTGGATGGCTGAAGCTAGTCCACAATAGCTTGCACTTTGCGAGGATCCACTCGGATTCCTTCACTGCCGACGACAAAGCCCAAGTATTGTAGCTCGGGTTGTGCAAAATCACACTTCTCCATCTTGGCAAAGAACTTCTCCTTGCGGAGGATCTCGAGCACGGTACCTAGATGTTGTACATGCTCCTCATGGTTTTTTTAGAACACCAGGATATCACCAAGGTACACCAAGATGGTTTTGTCCGATTGGTCATGGAAAATGTGATTCATTGTGGCTTGAGATGTCGCTGGGGTATTTGTAAGACCAAAGCTCAGCACTTGAAATTGATAATGTCCCAGATGTATACGAAATGCCATTTTGGGAACATGTTCTTTAGTGACCCAAATTTGTTGATATCCTTGAGCCAGATCAAGGGAAGAGAAGACCTTTGCACCTTGAAGTTGGTCAAAGAGATCCTCGATCCTCGGCAAGGGGTAACGGTTTTTGGCCGATAAGCTGTTCAACGCATAGTAGTCAACACACATGCGCAAATCTCCATCCTTCTTGTTGAAAAAGAGGATAGCAACTCCGAATGGAGAGCTGCTAGGTTCAATCCATCCCTTGGCCAAGTATTCCTTGATCTTTTGTTTGGCCTCTTCACGCTCACCGTTGGTCATACAACGGAATGTTGTATGACCAACATTCCGTTCTGGCGGTAGGCCATCCGTGAGTGGGCCAAAAATGTCAGAAAACTCTTTAAGGAGAGCACTGAAGTCACTCGGGCACGACGGTGGGTCGTCGTCATCGACCTTACAAAGTTGTGCTAGGAACATGCTGTGCCCTTTACGCAAGTATTGCTTTACTTGAAGCGCCATAAGGACGGCTTGTTCACTCTTGTGAGAGGGCCCTGAGTAATCCATAGGTGAATGCGTGATGGAACGCTTGCCTTTTTGTATAGTGAGAGTCTTTGTGACCCAAATCATGTTGGCCTTGTGCTCATTAAGCCAAGGGTCACCCAAAACAACGTCAAGATGATCTGTCAAGTCAATGATAGTAAAGTTGACGATTGTTGTGAGAGCTCCTAGCTCGAGCCTTGCAAAACATGTGCCGAGTACATTGACCTCATGGTGGTCACCGACGATGACTTTTCCCTCACAAGGCATGCATTTCAATCCTAGTTGTCCTACACGAGAGGCACTTATGAACCCGTCATCAGCACCTTTGTCAACTAGGACTTGCACGCGTGCCCCAAGCAGATGACCTACGAATTGCATTGTCATCTTTGCGTGTGAGGAGCGTGTGAACAAGCTCTTCAGAGGCTTGGCCTACAAGTTGCACACACAAAAATGCCATGTGCTACGATGTAGCTCAATAGAGTCACCCACTTGCTTCCACATGTGGTGTCCTTTGCTGTTATCGCACAAGAGTTGCCATCCATTCAAGAGTTATTTCTTGAGACCTGCAAAGATCAAAACTGCAACAGTCACTTGCGTGAGCGAGTTCATCTTGTAGGCTACATTTGCCAACTCAAGCACTTGTTTTGATTTCTTTTGTGTGGTTACGATCAAGCAAGTATGATTTTCTAAGCATTCATCATCAATTAGATGCAAGAGTGTACAATGGTGGGAGAGATAAAAAGAGTTATTGCTCATGGGGGATCAGAAAATAACAGAAAACAAAGCCCCAGTGAGGAGTTCCAACTGTTTTGCATCATCATCCTGGAACATCAAACCACGTTCAACATCCAAGGATCTCTGAGCCACAGCCCCTAGTGGTTGTCCACTACCGGACACTTGGGGATTAAAAAACCCATCCCACGACCAGCCTGTCCGCGACCACCATTCGCGCCCTTGGCGTTCTGGTAGTTTCCTTGTCCCTTATCCTGCTTGTCTTTGCCCTGTTCATTGGTATTTCCACCAACATGGTCCTTCTGGCACTTGCGACATTCAGCTGCATAGTGCCTAGTCTTTCCACAATAGTAGCAGGTGAGGGTGCCAGTCTTGGCCTTGCCATGTGCATGCTCCTTGTGGCTATCCTACGGCTTGGAGGGTTTTTGAGTACCCGATCCGTGCCGAGGGAGCTTACGTTCACCACGTTTGGGAGAGTGTTGACGCTTGTTGCCATGCTGGTGATGCTGGCCACGGGATGTGTTCACTCCATACTCGGCCGGCATGGGGTTGTACTTCACGAGGATGAAGTCACATAGCTCAGCATAACTGGTCCAAGGCTTGCCTTGGGGATCCAGTGTACAAGCACGAGCGAGGGACTCGTTAGAAAGGCCATTGGTAAGCCATTCCATGATTTTCCACATGGGATGACGGTCCTCATCGGTGATTTTGTCCAAGGTGTTGTCCCAATCCTGCAGGTATTCAGCAAGCTTGCGGTCACCCTGGTGGATTTTTGACAGACGCCTAGACGCTTGGTGGGAGATAGACTCCCTACCGTACAAGTCCATGAGGATCTTGCAAAGGTCTTCCCAGTGAGGTCTGGGGACCGACTGAGGTGTTTCCACGTATAACACTTTCAGCCAATTCTTCATCGATGAGAGTGCAGCACTGTCAAGGCAAGCTAGCCAGACGGTGTCCCCAGCTTGTTGCTTGATGTTATGGAGCTCAAGCTCAAGTTCCATGCGTGGCTTCCAAGTGGCTAAGTCCATGTGATTGGATAAGCCAAACTTGGGATAATCGCTCAGGCGCTTTAGAGCCTTTGAGATCTCAGCGGCCAATGCTGCATCATCATCCTCAGGGTGTTTCTCTCTTATCGCTTTCTCAGCCTGATGAAGACGATGAGAGCCGCTCGGGCCCGTCGACCAATCATCATGGGTGTCACCCGCCAGGCTGGCGGGTGACACCCATGATGATACGGCATTGGTGGCTAGTGGTATGGCCGACAAGCCTGATCCCGCCCACCCATCCCAGGGTCGCAAAGCTAAGCACCCATCACATGATGGATGGTACGGCGTGGCCGGTGCCCGTCCCACAAACGCTTTTCGTGGGTGACATCGTGCACGGGGCACGATTCCCGGATGCGCTTAGGCCACCCTCCTTTGCTATAGTGTTTGGAGGGCCTCCTCCTGCCACGGACATGGGAAGACTACCTCCCACCATGATTGGTTGGGAGCGGCAAAGGGAGGAAAGGGAAGGGAGGGGGGACAAGAATTAAGTGAGAGTGTGTTAGTAGGTAGAACATAGATGCACCAGCAATCTCTCTCAAGTGTTTAAAGCACTCTTGGCTAAGAGAAGCGGGATAAAATGGTTTCCCATGATTTCCACGCCCTTTACAAAGAAAAAGTGCCAAAGTATCCCTCTTTTTTACCTTACATTCATCAAGTGAGGTTCAAAGTAAGAGGAAAGCATGAAATCATGGCAATACATTTTTGGAATTTTTTTGGCAGTGTTTCCCCTGAAATTTGGACAAAAAAGTAATTATGGTTTGACTGAAAAGGGAAGAAACAACCTGTTTTGGAGGTTTTGGTCCCTGGGCCGTAACAGGCAGCATGGATGTCCAAACTTTGCGACTGATGACGTTTGTCTCTTGATCTTTCCAACGGTATGCTGCATGCAGCGTTTGGAGAAGTATGCTGCCCGCAGCTCCTCTTCAGAGTCGGGATATGTTTTTGAAGAACCTGGCCTGCTGCGGCAGCTCTGTAACGCGACAGCAAAGCGACGGAAACAAACTCGGCTGCGGACCTTGTCGCCAAAAACGGCCTAGTCTGATCCTTCTGCGCCGTTCCTAGGATGGTGGAGCCGTCGACCAATCAATCTGCTCCGCCGGACTAGGGTGAGGAGGAGTGGAGTGGCGGCTACAGCTTCCTAGCGGTGGCTCAGCAGGTTCTAGGTCATCCAGCGACTAATTTACCAAGGGTGACGCCTAGCTCATGTAGACCAATGTAACACGGCGGATAAATGGGGTGCGGGCCTTTGTGGGTGAGTGAGCCCTCAGGACCCGATTGCTAATGGCAATCGCGTAGGTTGGTTGTGGACATTAACTTCATCGTGAAGTAAAGTCTCTCGCGAATGACTCTTCTTACATGTATGCCCCGACCAAGGTTGGGGCGCGAAGTCCATTGTTGTAATAGGGTAGCCCAAGTGGGAGGATGGAGGATATTGTTTTATCCATCCATTTTTTTTGGCGGGTTGACGCGGCTCGACTAGGTACATTTCTCTCGTCAAGTCAACCCTTTAAACTATATCATGTTGTCCATGTGGAAACCCTAAGTTTCCGGCGTGATTATGGATGGGGAGGTGGTGGCAAAACATCTTTGCACGTGCGAGGGTACTTTTCCACCACTCGGCGCCCCTTGTCCGATGGCGTGGCCAACACGTTCATAAAATTGTGTTCGCCGCGCCACCGGGTGGGGGTGGCACTCGGTGGGGTGGTCCAGTTGGAATGCCCACCGACGGCCCCTTGCGAGCCCCCTTGTCATGACAAGGGGCTTCCTGATGGGCCCCTTGATGGGTGGGGACCCCTCGCGATGTTGTATTGGGTCATGCCCAATGCTACAGCATGGGCCCCGTGTATGTTAAACATTGTAGTTTAGTACAGCGAGACCCGTCTTTGAGATGGGAGCTGTTGAATATGAAAAAAGAGCGGTCTGGGTCAAACCCGACCGCAAGCGGATGGGCGAGGTGGCTGTCCACTTACGTGAGCCACCTCGCCCATGTATACTCCGCCTTTTGCCATTGTCAATTACTTGTCTTTTCTAAACTTACAACTTCCGCCTCTCTCCTCTACCCTAGCGACATACTGTTTCAACANTACAGCATGGGCCCCGTGTATGTTAAACATTGTAGTTTAGTACAGCGAGACCCGTCTTTGAGATGGGAGCTGTTGAATATGAAAAAAGAGCGGTCTGGGTCAAACCCGACCGCAAGCGGATGGGCGAGGTGGCTGTCCACTTACGTGAGCCACCTCGCCCATGTATACTCCGCCTTTTGCCATTGTCAATTACTTGTCTTTTCTAAACTTACAACTTCCGCCTCTCTCCTCTACCCTAGCGACATACTGTTTCAACATGGCATCAAGCCCGTGACGATTCCCCCTCCTGTGGATCGCTCTCCTCTCCTCCCCTGTCGCTCGTCCGCTTCCGCATCTGCCGTGGGGTTTATGCAACGGTCTGCTCGTCCCCGGTTGCCCCTCCCGTTCTCCCCCGCGCCATGGCCTCCTCCCCCGACCACGCCGGCTTTTGCCCTCCACCCGCACCCTCCGTGGCGTCCGTGGCTCTTGGCGCACGGTTTCCCCCCCCCTGCCTTTTTTCCCCGCTCGCTCGTTCTCCGGGGAGGTCGCCCTCCCGTGGCGCTCGCTCCCCCCCCCCCTCCCCCCTGGTCGCCGCTTTTTCTTCCCCCTTCCTCCCTGCCCCCCTCTTCCTCCCCCTCCCCGTTCTTTGCTCGTCCCCTGCCCCTCGTTCCCTCCTTCC
>SZWC01020071.1:35483-47042 GCA_023375785.1 Penium margaritaceum
TGCGACCACTCTCACATCGTCAACCGAAGGCATACTACCTCTCTAGCAGACAAATCTGATGTGGCACGACTCTTTTACGCCATCGGAAAAGTGGACTAACTTCGCACACACTACCCTCGCTCGCTTTGGGAAGTTGAACGAGAAGTCTGACACACGATACAAACTCCAACGTCTACGTTAGCAGTCCAGTGTGACGGAGTCGACTCGATGTTTTCGTGAAGTCATCAGAGCAGTGACCTCGCCTCCAGCAAACTGTGATTCTACTACAATGGCCTCAAGGAAGATATTTGGCGAACAATTGCCATTTCATGCATCCAAGATGACCTTCAACGAAGGGTCGCATCAGCTGACCCCATTGACAACGCAGACGAAAAGGCTTGGATGCACGAATCCAACGGCTTGCAACCCAAAGGCCATGATCCTTATTGAAGCAGAGGGAAGTCAAAGATGGCAGAAACCTCGTCTCTGGAAGAGATTTACGCCGTTGATCAGCGTGATCAACGACTATGCTAGACTTGCAAGAAACCGGGTCATATTTTGCATGACTTCCAAAAGCAGCATCAAGGAAAAAAGGAAGGAGTCGAGCAACGGCGAAGGGTAGGTGCAGGAAATGAGGCTCCTATCCAGACGGAAAAACCTACATTGACCGATTGCCCATCTGAGCAGCTCACATTGCCGTAGTCGAGGGAGCGTGAGATAACAAAGTTCAACGAGCGGTGTAAGGATGACCAACCGGCGATGCTACTACGGGTGCAACCCAGGGGTTGTAAGAGTTCCAGAACGGTACCAACACTACTAGATGTAGGAGCTTTTCATAGTTTTGTTAGCAACGACATGGTTCGGAAGCCAGTTCGTAGACAAAACAGGGAGTGTTTACAATGAAAATCATTGACGGACAACTGCAAATTCATCGACTTTGCGCAAACCACTCCGGCTGCAAATTGGAGATCTGCGCTATGTAATGGTCTAGAGGACTTGTCTAATGAGCAACCACAAAATCATCCTCGAGCGGGATTTCCTGTACTGGCATAATCCGCATGTTGATTCGAGCAACGGAGCAACATAAGTCAGCATTAATGGCAGAAATTGACACCTGTATCAGGTCAAGCGACCCACAATTCATGGCAACCACAAAATACCAACCGATATCTCTGGACGTGACAAAGCGGTACCTGAAGCATGCCTAATCCACATGAAATCATGAGAAGCAAAAGAAATCACAACTTTCAAAGCGACGCCAATGACCTCAATGCCTGAAAAGTCTAAAGCCGTAGCAAAGGAGTTTGCGGAGCTCATCAAGAAGTTCGAAGAGGTTTTTCCCGTCAAACTACCTCAAAAGTTACCCCCACGACGCAACATCGACCATCAGACCTGAAGCCGGCCAGCAGGCCGACAGTGAAGGCGACCTATTGGATGAGCGATCACGAGCTGACCGAATTCAAGAAGCAGCTAGATGAAATGCTGAGCCCTTTGTTCATCCAACCCTCCACGTCATCCTACACATCAGGAGTAGTTTTTCAAAAAGAAAACACCGGAGAGATGCAAAAGTGCGTGGACTACCAAGGATTGAAAGACATTAGTATCAAGAACCGCTACCTCCTCCAACGAGCAAATGGACCTTTCGACCAACTCCGTGGAGCTCAGATTTTTGGCAAAATCCACCTATGCAACGACTATCATCAGGTCCACGTATCTGATGAGGGTGTTGAGAAGACATCATTCCACACCAGATACAACCACTTCGAGTTGTGCCGTTTGGACTCATGAACACCCCCGCAACATTTATGCCGGCAATGAACAACATTTTTTCCCGTACCTCGATGACTTTGTCGTCAAGTACCTTGAGGACATCCTGGTGTACAACCACATTCTGGGGGAGCACAATGGACATCTCCAGAAGTTTCTCGAGATTTTACAAAGGGAGAAGTTTTTTGTAAAACCCTCAAAATGCGACTTTGGTCGCCGTTTGATCGAGATTCTAGACCACATCATTGGCGGCGGGTGGATCATCATGGACCCAAAAAAAGTGGAGGCGGTCGGTGATTGGCCAATGCCCACAAATGTTTGAGGCGGTCAGATTTCTTTAGTCTATTGCAATTACCACCGACGGTTTGTAAAGGACTATATCCGGGTGTAAGCGCCTCTCTCCGATCTTACCCAAAAAACGACCGAGTGGAATTGGGGGAACATCAAACAGGAAGAGTTTTACTATTTGAGAAACACTATGACCTTGGTGTCATTCTTATGATTGGCAGATACAACCGTGGACTACATCATGGCAGCCAGCGCATCCGATCGAGCCATTGGAGCCGTTCTCCTCCAAGACAACGACGGTGGAGAACAACCGGTTGTGTACATGTTGCAAAAACTACATGGACTGGAACTCAACCACTCAGTGTACAAAAAGGAGATGCTTGTATTCATTCACACATTGAAGGCGTGGCAATTTTATTTGGAACATCAACAATGCATCATCCGCAGTGACCACCACATCCTTAAACATGTCAAAACCTAGCCAATTCTGAGCTGTCGACAAACTCGATGGATGGAGTTCCTTGAGTCCAGTTTTGACTATGACATTGAGTATCGGCCTAGGAAGACAAATCCAGTAGATGATTTAAGGTCACAACTAGATTTAATGGCCGGGATTAGTACGTTGCTCATCGAACAAGACACGTTCCTCGCAGGACTGTTCACAAAGGGTTACGAGGAGTTCATCGGGTACGACAAAATCAAGTTCCGGTGCGACAATCCCTACTGGCAACGGTGATTCCCTCTCTAGGTTGTCGTTCCTCCACAAGAGGAATTATGGTTGATGCTATTGGAGGATTGCCACAGCACCGGTCTAGGTGGACACTTCAGCGAGGACAAGATGCTCAAGAAGCTAAAAAATACTATTGGTGGGACAAGATGCAGACCGGCATGGTGGCCTTCCATAAATCATNACGGTGTTGCATCCTCCAATAGACGAGCAAACCAAGAAAACCAGTCAAATACACAAACAACGTTTTGGCACAATATGCAAGCCTTATTGCATCGATTGGGCGGCAAAATTCCCAACCGCAAAACTCGCATAAAACTCTGCCACATCCACCGCAGCTGGTAAAACACCTTTCAAGGTGGTGTAAGGCAAACTTCTCACCACACCGGCAAGTTTGTAGAGTCTAAGTAATATCCCCGCAGTTGACCTTCACCATTGGAACTTCACAAGCATCAAGAAGGAAACATGGCAGTCCCTCGCGAAGACGCAAGCAACTATGGAGCTGGCAGACGACCGATATCGCAGCGATGACGTGTTTAGTGCTGGCAATTCCATCTTCCTCAGCTCTGCAAACATTAAACTCTAAGGACAGAACTTTGCAAAGCTCAAACCCCACTCATTGGGAAAGTTTGAGATTGCGAGAACACAAACCCCAGTCGCAGCTCGGCTTTGCCTCCCCGACAACATGATAATCTACCTTGTCTTTCACATCAACAAACTCAAGCACTATCAAGATCCAAGTACAGATATCCCCGGTCGGAACACCGCACCTCCACCTCCTGTACATGTCGATGGGGATACGAAGTACATGATTGATGATATCGTGGAATATCGACGCCTTGGAAAGAAGCTCGAGTATCTGGTCAAATGGCATGGCTACAATGCCGCACACAACAGCTAGGAATCCTACGACAACCTCTGAGACGTCGATCATGTGATCGAAGACTGTTTTTTATGTTACCGACCTATATCTTCTAGTGCGCCAAGACGTTGCAGCTAAAATGGGGAAGTGTTACGTCCCTCACGTACACGAGTCCCTTATCTTCGCACATGCGTATTCTTGTCATTATATTCATGGCCCAATACTATGAATGTATGAAAATTTTCATTGTTCGGCTGAGGGAATTTTGACCAACTATGCCATCATTTGATGTTTCGTTGTACAAGTTTGCTGACAACTTTGACCACTTTCTAGGATGGTTGTTAGAAGTGTCACAAACCACATCGATAATTTGATGTCGTTCAGTCGACATCTACATGGCGCTAGACTTTTAAAAAGAAGCGTCCCAGTATTCTCGAAGCCTCCCGACATTATGGCGGATATTCTTGGATCAGCCACTCACGGTGCGACCTCGCACGCGGTACTCGGCTCAAGCGCCAAAATCCTGACTTATGTCTTTTTCACATTCTCGGCATTGTATATATACATGCTCGATGCACTCGACACTTGTCATCGAAGTACACTTGCTGCTTAAGACAAAGTATACATTTGTCTCAAACACTCTGATCATCTTTTGTCCCGCACCTCATCCCAGTGAACCACCTACGTTTCGCTTGACGTAGTAAGGGGAGGGGGAGGGAGGGGGGTTGCCAGCCGACGTCCATCAGTCAGTACTTACTCAACTACCGCCAACCCCCCTTCCCGCCTCTTGCAGCCCTTGAACCCATCCACTCACCCGCCGATCGATGCCCACGTCATTTAAGGATGTGATGGAACAGGCGGCCAGTGGGCTGCCGAGAGGCGGGGGGGTTTGGGGGGGGGGGACTTCGCCGGGGATTCCAGCTGATGCGTGTGGACTGGAATCCTTGCTCCAGTCATGGGGAGTTAAGAAAATCCTCACTTGTTTTCTTTTACATTTCTCTCAACTGTATGCCCCTTGTTTGACATAAAAACAGTAGACAAACCCACCCCTTAATTACACCTGGGGTTTTAGGGTTTTACATTTGTGCGGGGTTCAGGGAACCTGTTGGGCCCAACTGTCGTGGTGCCCAGCAGGTTCCCTTTCAACGCATGGGGAGTCTCGGGCCCCTGATGCAAACTCTTCATAAACCACCCCCAAATAATCACAATCCCCTCTATAAAGGGGTCTTTCATTGTTGGACAAAAGAAGTGACATCACCATGTTGACACCGCATGCCATGCAATGTCAACATGCTGCCCTTTGACAAACGCAAGGGGTATATGGTTAATTATTCTAAATCTGAAACTCGCATCTGCGTACAAGGGACGAATGAGGCATATTGTTACAAGGCAGGGGCAAATCTGGCTTACTATTCTACGGTAGGGGCGAGTGAGGCTTATTGTTCCGAGGTAGGGGTGAATCAAGCTTATTCTCCGAAACGAGGGGTGTCAAGTCATTCTACCCCTGCACGTTTTGTGAGTTTTCTCCCCTGGTTGTAACCGACTCGGGCGAAGGGGGGCTACCTCGGAACCAAAGAAGCTAGAAGTTTTAAGTCGGTCCCCCAATTCTTGAAATTGGTGTGGAGGGTAAAGGTTGGGCTGTTTGCACCACAAGGTAAAGGTGTATCTTAGGACCAATACAAGGTTCTTTAATATATCTGAGTTTTGCATGCATGCATTCTGAGTTCTTTCTACAGAGCAAAGTGCATACAAGTCATATGTCTTTGGAAGGCCGTCGTAAGGGTGGCACTGATCTTAGGAGAGGGGGAAGAGGTTGGGTACGCCCAGTGTTTGTGCCTGATGAGATGTGCCAAGGTAGCACAAAAAACTAAACTAGGTAGCACTAAAGACTTTGGGCTTAAGGGGGCCTACCAGTAGATATGAGTCATGACGATTTGTCAAGGAGTATTCAAAAAGGCATTCATCCACTGTCGAAGAGGGTGTCAAAAATGACAAATAAGAAACCAATGTTCATTTTTCTCCTCTTCTCCATAGAAAAGACATGCGCTTGTTCCACTACGGTAGAAAGGGTGCGAGAGGCAACTCGTATGGAATGGAAGAGAATTTCGTTCTGTGCATCTTTGGGGCTAAGATCTACAGTGAGAAAAAAATATTTTGTATTGATAAAACACCAGTCAAGTTGGATATCATGGGATTTCTTGGCCCAACTTGCCTCGTGAGATGGAGAGAGGTTCTGTCGTTTGATAAGATGGTGGTGAAACTGGTCAGGGATATGGGGTCGGTCTGAGAATTTAGAGGACGGGATTGCAAGGCGACATGGTGGGCCTATCACTTTCTCCTCTGAAGAGATGAAAATTTGGATGCGGGCTTCATTTTTAACTCGTGATGCCCTTTCCCATGGGTGGGGACGCATCATGAAGAATACGCCTTTAGCAGGACTGCCTTTGATGGAGTTTGGGAGTGTGCAGAGGGGAAGGAAGATCCCAGAGCAAGAATGTGTCTCCAAGAGAGGGGGGAGTCCATGATGGCTTGAAGGGTGCGGTTTTGGGCCGTTGACCAAGATAAGGGCGGATGCATGGCGAGGTCCCGGGAGGTGATTCCTTTAAAGAGGTGCCACTTTTTGTGAAATTTGTTTCAAAGGGTCTGGCCTTCTACCTGCTTGTTGCGTAAATGATGTACAAACGACCAGATTTTCACAAAAGAATCACAAGAGGGGCGCTTCCGCACAAGTATAAGTGCAACTTTGAGAAAAGCAGGAAATACATACGAAACCCAATGTTAAATCTAGTACACCAGGGGTCCACTACAGGAAAACTAAGTAGGAAGAAAACTTTTCAACCTCCTACATCCATTGTATGTTGCATTCTAAACGTTTACGAGTCCCTAAACTTCCCAGGTGAGTGATTTAGTTCCTATGACATTCGGCCAACGATATGTTGGCCACTTGTCTTGACCTTTGATATTTGATTCCCAAAGTTACTCACATCTTCAACCACTTTTCATGAAGGTTGAGAAAAGTGTGATGAACCATATCAATGTTTTGATATCATTCAGTCAACTTCTTGAAGGTGCTAGACTTTTACAAAACCGTGTCTCGATATTCTTGAAACCCCTCCCCATGACTTTTGAGTGGATTTTCTCAACGCACCCACTCATGACGCGGGGTCAGGCGTGTCGTTTTGCTCGAGTATCCAAGACAAAACATGTACCTCACTGTGATTCTCACTTTCATGTAGATGTGCTCGACATATCTTACACTTGTCACCAGAGTACACTTGTGATTAGTGATAAGTTATCCAAGTATCCCAATTCCTTGAATTGTCTTTCGCTCCACACCTCATCCCTGTGAAGCATCCACATTTGGCTAGGCGTAACACATGGAATTCGAGTACAACGGCACTCAAAGGGAAACCAACAAGTGAAGTACAATGCTACAACATTGCACAAGTCTTCAGCATATCTCCACTCTTTAGAATCTTGCAGACCTCGCAACAACAATACTATTGAAGTGAGTGTACTTGAAGATGAGCACTCGTAACCAACAAAGACTCCGATGGTGGAGGATCGGCACCAGAGGTTCAGCGGCACTCTCCGGACAAACCAGGCAATAGCGGAAACTTCTACAGTGCATGGCACAGCACCAACGACCCCGACGACCAATCCGGTGCCAGACCCCTCTGGCTTGGCGAACCCATCGCCTCCGCCGATACCCGGTGAGATGACACCTGGTACGTTGGGAGAAACATGCCAAAACGCTTGTATTGATAAAGGTTAGGACTAGACGTTGTTGATACTTTAGAACCTTGAAGTCTATCTGGTCCAGCAACTCAACGTGGTGATGGAAGAGCTCCAGAATGTGTGCGAACATAAAGAAATGCTCACGTAGAGAAATATTTCACTTTCAAGCGAGCTCCACATTCAACCAGCACTTCCTGACCGACCGACTGTTTGGATGTCGCTGACCAGTTTGGCGGTGTCATTTACCACTCTTAGGGCAAACAAAAACGAAAAGAACGTTGACCTTGCGGCCTTGCCTTTGCACTTCATGGCCTTGAGGTGGCGGTCTAATATGAACACCATCAAACAACAGCATGATATCGGAAGATCTGGATCAATGNTAGCGAGGCAGAGTATACATGAAGTTTGCCTTAATATCACCATCAGTAGTGACCTAACCCCTAGCAAACTCTATTCCCACTACAATAGCAGCCTCAAGTGCGATATCAGGCAAGTAATCACCATATTTGGCATCCAAGACGACCATTCATGCATAATCATGGCAGTCGATTGCATGGACAATATTGGAAGCCACGCTCAGATACAGGAATCATATGACTGGTAACTTGAAGGCCATAATTCATATCGTGTCACAGGGAAGTCCCTGTCAATGGAAAAACTGTCTCCAATGGAGATTGACGCCAGCGATCAATGTGATGAATGGTTGTCCCAACTTCATGTGCGATCTTCAGAAATGGCATTAACATACAAAAAGGGGAGCAGGTTGTAGAGAAAAGATAACAAGTAGAGAAATGGAAAGAGGAAAAAGTAGATGACGAACCTCCAATCCGATCGGAAAACTCTACACCGACAAATTGCCCATCCGAGCGGCTCACATCATTGCATACGAGGGTTCTTGAGGTTTCAATTTTTGACGAGGGATACGAGGATGACCAACTGGCAGTACTACTACGAGTACAGCCAAGGGGTTGTAAGATTTTGAGAAATGTGTTGGCACTACTAGATGGAGGAGCTTCTCACAATGTTGTGAGTAACAGAATAGTTCAAATGCTGGATTTGTAAACTGACTTGGGGTGTTCGAAGGAAAAGACATGGATGGACGGCTGTATATCCATCGATTTTGTGGAGATCTATAGGACATAATGATCTAGAGAACTTGTCAAATGAGTAACCATAAAATCATCCTCAGACGACATTTCCTATATGACACAACCCAAAGGTAGATTGAGGCAGTAAAGTATTCTATGTCAGCAATCATGGAAGAAAAAGGCGCATGTCTCTTACTAAGCAACCCATGTCAATGGGGTGGTTATGGGAAGCAAGAGAGGTGGACGGAGCAAAGAAAGTTGTACTAAGTGCAAGATGTCACTCAATATCGCTAGACGTGGCCAAATTGCGTCTGGGATGCAAAGCACGAGCATAGCTTGTCCATGTGGAAACAAGGAAAGAGGAAGAAATGGTACCAATGGATGCAATCACGTCAGCCTCAACACTTGATAAATTCATAGTCTTTCCACAAAACATTCCATCCCTTATCCAAGAGTTTGAAGGGGCCTTTCTACACGAGTTTTCCCAAGAGTTACCTCAGCAACATAGTGTCGATCGCCAGATGGACCTGCAGCTAGGCAGCAAACCCAGAGTCAAGGGAACTCATCAGCAAAGTGACCATGGGACGACAAAACTCAAACAGCACCTAGAAGAGATGTCCAGTTGAGGATTCGTTCGGCTATCAATGTCACCTTAAATAACACATGTATTGTTCGTGGAATCGAAAACCAAAGAGATGCAGATATGCTTCTATTACCAAGCATTGAATGACATCACCACCAATCGTCGCTACCTCCTTCCGCGAGCAGACAAACTTCTTGACCAATGCTGCGAGGCAAAAAATCTCACCAAGATCCACCTATGTAGCGGCTATTACGTGATCTACCTATCTGATGAGGACATCAAGAAGATGGCATCTTGCACAAAATACGTGCACTAAGGGTTAACAGCTATGCCCTTTGGACTCACAATTGCTCTTGCATCATCTATGGCGACGACAGACAATGTCTTGTTGTCGTACCTTGACGATTTCATCATTGTGTATCTTCATGACATCTTGGTGCATAGACACATAACGGAGGAGCATAATGGATAGCTCTAAAAAGTTCTGAAGAGTTTTCAAAGAG
The DNA here is from genome assembly GCA_023375785.1 of Penium margaritaceum. Taxonomy (NCBI): domain Eukaryota; kingdom Viridiplantae; phylum Streptophyta; class Zygnematophyceae; order Desmidiales; family Peniaceae; genus Penium; species Penium margaritaceum. The sequence continues at coordinate 45,019 of SZWC01020071.1, forward strand.
AAATTCTACATCAAACTCTCAAAGTACGATTGTGCCTACCGGTCTATCGAGTTTTTGTACCACACCGTCGTTGGCATACAAACAAGAAACAAGAAATAGTCTACTCTTGATGCCAGCCCTACAATTGACTCACCGAACGATGGATTACATCATGACCACCGACAAATCCAATCAAGAAACTGGAGCCGTTCTGCAAGACAATGATGGTCGAGAATAGTCAGTTGCATACATGTCACAAAAACAATGTGGGACTACGTCAACTACGTAGTGCACGAAAAGGAAATACTCACAGTTCTACACGCGTTCAAGATTTGGTACATGGAATACAGACGATGCATCATCCCCACCAACAACCACATACTCATGTATCTTGGAAAACTGAGCAAAAATTGAGTTGTCAATAAACCCAATTAATGGATTTCCTTGAGTCCAACTTTGACTACGACATCGAGTACTAACCCGGGAAAACAAATTTGGAGGGTGCTTTGAGTTGGTGACCAGATTTGACTGCCAAGATGAACACATTGCTCATCAAATACGATTTGTACCTTGCAAGGCAGTTTGCAAAGGGCTACGAGGAGTTTGGTGGGTACATTAGTACCAATTAATGGTTTGACAACGCATACTGGCAATGGCGATTCACTCACCAAGTCCTCTACCCGCCAAACGAGGAACTGACGCAGATGCTAATGGAATGTCACCCCAGCGGTCCAGGTGAATACTTTGGCGAGGACAAGATGCTGAAGAAGTTGGCATGTGAGACGCAACGGATGGACATATTATTGATCCCCTTGGTGGCAGTTGACGTGACTAGTTTTCTTGTACATGGGGAATAGGGGAGAGAAGAGGGAGTAAACATGATATTCAAGGAGAATGGATGGAGTATGTGGTGATGAAAAAACCTTTCGGGATGGACGAGGTTTTGCACGTTATGAATTGACATTGTTGGCAATGTTTCCACAGATTGAGCAAAGGCATCATGCTTACCCAAATGTGTTCGTTTCCACCAATCTGTCCATGTAACTCAGATCCTTGGATGTTGTAGAAGCTTAAGCCTGACGTTTGAAAAGAGGCGGACCCATCTGCATTCAAAACAGCTAATGAGTTGGCGTCGCTGAAAGTGAAACTGCAAAAGCCCGGCGATGTAGTGAAATTGTTGAGGGAGGGGGGGAAGGGGGTGGGAAACAGAATTCTAGTCTCCATGAATGATGCCTCTTGTCCATTTAGCCTGTCTGATGTGTGACCAGGACTTTGTGGTTTATCCCATGTATGACCACCCTAGTGAATGTACATCACCGCTTATCATCACCACTGATAGTGGTATGGTGAAATAATTAGACATTTTCCCTACCCGCCCCCCCCCCACCCCTCCTGCAGGATTACCCCTCCCTCCATGCACAAAGGAAAAAGGGTTATCTGCACAGGCAAATACCATTTCTGTTTGGGGTCCAGGAGAGCAAGAACCTGAGTACAACTTGTCCCTCCCTTACATTCAATTGCTCGTCAGTGCTACATCATTTGATATTACATCATTTCTACCTCATCACCATTTACCAATTTCTTTCCCAAATTCAGCAATTGACCAGCATCTCACACATTGCTTCCAGAAACTGTGGTCTTCTTCTCCCACACAAGTCCTGGCACTGTCCAACAGGTTCGACTCATGCGCAGACACAAGCCCCTGCAGCTCGTGCTCTTCCATGACTGAGATGCCATACAGAGTCGCGGGATTTTTTGCAGCTATCCGTAGAGTGATGTGGGTGCATTGGAGCTTGGAGGAGACATGTCAATTTGGAAACATAAAAGCTTGGAAACTCCCACTCTCCCCCCCCCTCCTTCCCCCAATCTCCTCTATACCCTCTCTCCCTTTCTTCCCCTTCTTTATCTGTCTCTCATCCTCTCCCCCCCCCCTCTCACTCTGCTCACCTGTCTTTGTGTGTGAGTGTAAGTCTTCACCTTTCTCTCTTCTTCTCCCCCCTCCCCTCTCTCTCTCTCTCTCTCTCTCTCTCTCTCTCCCTCTCTCT
>SZWC01020073.1:0-37659 GCA_023375785.1 Penium margaritaceum
AGCTTGAACCACTCCGCAACCAGTTCGCACAACTGCGCAACCAGTTCGCACCACTCCGCAACCAGTTCGCACCATTCCGCAACCAGTGCGCATGACTCCGTAACCGGTTTGCACCACTCCTCAACCAGTTCCCACCACTCCACAACCAGTTCGCACCAATCCGAAACGAGTTTGCACCACTCCGCAACCAGTTCGAACCACTCCGCAACCGGTTTGCACCACTCCACAACCAGGTCGCACCACCCCGCAACCAGTTCGCACAACTCCAAACCAAGTTTGCACCACTCCGCAACCAGATCGCACCACTCCGTAACCAGTTCGCATCACTCCACAACCACCTAGCACCACACCACAACCAGTTTGCACCACTCGGCAACCAGTTCGCACCACTCCGAAACCAGTTTGCACCACTCCGCAACCAGTTTGCACCACTCTGCAACCAGTTCGCACCACTCCGCAACCAGTTCGCACCACTCCGTAACCAGTTCGCACCACTCTGCAACCAGTTCACACCACTCCGAAACCAGTTCGCACCACTCCGTAACCAGTTTGCACCACTCCGCAACCAGTTTGCACCTCTTCACAAGCAGTTTGCACCACTCCGCAACTAGTTCGCACCACTCCGCAACCAGTTTGCACCACTCGGCAACCAGTTCGCACCACTCCGCAACCAGCTGGCACCACTCTGCAACCAGCTCGCACCACTCTGCAACCAGTTTGCACCACTCGGCAACCAGTTCGCACCACTCCGCAACCAGCTGGCACCACTCTGCAACCAGCTCGCACCACTCTGCAACCAGTTTGCACCACTCGGCAACCAGTTCGCACCACTCCGCAACCAGCTGGCACCACTCTGCAACCAGCTCGCACCACTCTGCAACCAGTTTGCACCACTCGGCAACCAGTTCGCACCACTCCGCAACCAGCTGGCACCACTCTGCAACCAGCTCGCACCACTCTGCAACCAGTTTGCACCACTCGGCAACCAGTTCGCACCACTCCGCAACCAGCTGGCACCACTCTGCAACCAGCTCGCACCACTCTGCAACCAGTTTGCACCACTCGGCAACCAGTTCGCACCACTCCGCAACCAGCTGGCACCACTCTGCAACCAGCTCGCACCACTCTGCAACCAGTTTGCACCACTCGGCAACCAGTTCGCACCACTCCGCAACCAGCTGGCACCACTCTGCAACCAGCTCGCACCACTCTGCAACCAGTTTGCACCACTCGGCAACCAGTTCGCACCACTCCGCAACCAGCTGGCACCACTCTGCAACCAGCTCGCACCACTCTGCAACCAGTTTGCACCACTCGGCAACCAGTTCGCACCACTCCGCAACCAGCTGGCACCACTCTGCAACCAGCTCGCACCACTCTGCAACCAGTTTGCACCACTCGGCAACCAGTTCGCACCACTCCGCAACCAGCTGGCACCACTCTGCAACCAGCTCGCACCACTCTGCAACCAGTTTGCACCACTCGGCAACCAGTTCGCACCACTCCGCAACCAGCTGGCACCACTCTGCAACCAGCTCGCACCACTCTGCAACCAGTTTGCACCACTCGGCAACCAGTTCGCACCACTCCGCAACCAGCTGGCACCACTCTGCAACCAGCTCGCACCACTCTGCAACCAGTTTGCACCACTCGGCAACCAGTTCGCACCACTCCGCAACCAGCTGGCACCACTCTGCAACCAGCTCGCACCACTCTGCAACCAGTTTGCACCACTCGGCAACCAGTTCGCACCACTCCGCAACCAGCTGGCACCACTCTGCAACCAGCTCGCACCACTCTGCAACCAGTTTGCACCACTCGGCAACCAGTTCGCACCACTCCGCAACCAGCTGGCACCACTCTGCAACCAGCTCGCACCACTCTGCAACCAGTTTGCACCACTCGGCAACCAGTTCGCACCACTCCGCAACCAGCTGGCACCACTCTGCAACCAGCTCGCACCACTCTGCAACCAGTTTGCACCACTCGGCAACCAGTTCGCACCACTCCGCAACCAGCTGGCACCACTCTGCAACCAGCTCGCACCACTCTGCAACCAGTTTGCACCACTCGGCAACCAGTTCGCACCACTCCGCAACCAGCTGGCACCACTCTGCAACCAGCTCGCACCACTCTGCAACCAGTTTGCACCACTCGGCAACCAGTTCGCACCACTCCGCAACCAGCTGGCACCACTCTGCAACCAGCTCGCACCACTCTGCAACCAGTTTGCACCACTCGGCAACCAGTTCGCACCACTCCGCAACCAGCTGGCACCACTCTGCAACCAGCTCGCACCACTCTGCAACCAGTTTGCACCACTCGGCAACCAGTTCGCACCACTCCGCAACCAGCTGGCACCACTCTGCAACCAGCTCGCACCACTCTGCAACCAGTTTGCACCACTCGGCAACCAGTTCGCACCACTCCGCAACCAGCTGGCACCACTCTGCAACCAGCTCGCACCACTCTGCAACCAGTTTGCACCACTCGGCAACCAGTTCGCACCACTCCGCAACCAGCTGGCACCACTCTGCAACCAGCTCGCACCACTCTGCAACCAGTTTGCACCACTCGGCAACCAGTTCGCACCACTCCGCAACCAGCTGGCACCACTCTGCAACCAGCTCGCACCACTCTGCAACCAGTTTGCACCACTCGGCAACCAGTTCGCACCACTCCGCAACCAGCTGGCACCACTCTGCAACCAGCTCGCACCACTCTGCAACCAGTTTGCACCACTCGGCAACCAGTTCGCACCACTCCGCAACCAGCTGGCACCACTCTGCAACCAGCTCGCACCACTCTGCAACCAGTTTGCACCACTCGGCAACCAGTTCGCACCACTCCGCAACCAGCTGGCACCACTCTGCAACCAGCTCGCACCACTCTGCAACCAGTTTGCACCACTCGGCAACCAGTTCGCACCACTCCGCAACCAGCTGGCACCACTCTGCAACCAGCTCGCACCACTCTGCAACCAGTTTGCACCACTCGGCAACCAGTTCGCACCACTCCGCAACCAGCTGGCACCACTCTGCAACCAGCTCGCACCACTCTGCAACCAGTTTGCACCACTCGGCAACCAGTTCGCACCACTCCGCAACCAGCTGGCACCACTCTGCAACCAGCTCGCACCACTCTGCAACCAGTTTGCACCACTCGGCAACCAGTTCGCACCACTCCGCAACCAGCTGGCACCACTCTGCAACCAGCTCGCACCACTCTGCAACCAGTTTGCACCACTCGGCAACCAGTTCGCACCACTCCGCAACCAGCTGGCACCACTCTGCAACCAGCTCGCACCACTCTGCAACCAGTTTGCACCACTCGGCAACCAGTTCGCACCACTCCGCAACCAGCTGGCACCACTCTGCAACCAGCTCGCACCACTCTGCAACCAGTTTGCACCACTCGGCAACCAGTTCGCACCACTCCGCAACCAGCTGGCACCACTCTGCAACCAGCTCGCACCACTCTGCAACCAGTTTGCACCACTCGGCAACCAGTTCGCACCACTCCGCAACCAGCTGGCACCACTCTGCAACCAGCTCGCACCACTCTGCAACCAGTTTGCACCACTCGGCAACCAGTTCGCACCACTCCGCAACCAGCTGGCACCACTCTGCAACCAGCTCGCACCACTCTGCAACCAGTTTGCACCACTCGGCAACCAGTTCGCACCACTCCGCAACCAGCTGGCACCACTCTGCAACCAGCTCGCACCACTCTGCAACCAGTTTGCACCACTCGGCAACCAGTTCGCACCACTCCGCAACCAGCTGGCACCACTCTGCAACCAGCTCGCACCACTCTGCAACCAGTTTGCACCACTCGGCAACCAGTTCGCACCACTCCGCAACCAGCTGGCACCACTCTGCAACCAGCTCGCACCACTCTGCAACCAGTTTGCACCACTCGGCAACCAGTTCGCACCACTCCGCAACCAGCTGGCACCACTCTGCAACCAGCTCGCACCACTCTGCAACCAGTTTGCACCACTCGGCAACCAGTTCGCACCACTCCGCAACCAGCTGGCACCACTCTGCAACCAGCTCGCACCACTCTGCAACCAGTTTGCACCACTCGGCAACCAGTTCGCACCACTCCGCAACCAGCTGGCACCACTCTGCAACCAGCTCGCACCACTCTGCAACCAGTTTGCACCACTCGGCAACCAGTTCGCACCACTCCGCAACCAGCTGGCACCACTCTGCAACCAGCTCGCACCACTCTGCAACCAGTTTGCACCACTCGGCAACCAGTTCGCACCACTCCGCAACCAGCTGGCACCACTCTGCAACCAGCTCGCACCACTCTGCAACCAGTTTGCACCACTCGGCAACCAGTTCGCACCACTCCGCAACCAGCTGGCACCACTCTGCAACCAGCTCGCACCACTCTGCAACCAGTTTGCACCACTCGGCAACCAGTTCGCACCACTCCGCAACCAGCTGGCACCACTCTGCAACCAGCTCGCACCACTCTGCAACCAGTTTGCACCACTCGGCAACCAGTTCGCACCACTCCGCAACCAGCTGGCACCACTCTGCAACCAGCTCGCACCACTCTGCAACCAGTTTGCACCACTCGGCAACCAGTTCGCACCACTCCGCAACCAGCTGGCACCACTCTGCAACCAGCTCGCACCACTCTGCAACCAGTTTGCACCACTCGGCAACCAGTTCGCACCACTCCGCAACCAGCTGGCACCACTCTGCAACCAGCTCGCACCACTCTGCAACCAGTTTGCACCACTCGGCAACCAGTTCGCACCACTCCGCAACCAGCTGGCACCACTCTGCAACCAGCTCGCACCACTCTGCAACCAGTTTGCACCACTCGGCAACCAGTTCGCACCACTCCGCAACCAGCTGGCACCACTCTGCAACCAGCTCGCACCACTCTGCAACCAGTTTGCACCACTCCGCAACCAGTTCGCACCACTCCGCAACCAGTTCGCACAACTCCGCAACCAGTTCGCACCACTCCGCAACCAAGTCGCACCACTCTGCAACCAGTTCGCACCACTCCATAACCAGTTCGCAGCACTCCGCAACCAGTTTGCACCACTCTACAACAAATTTGCACCACTCCGTAACAAGTTCGTACCACTCCCCAACCAGTTGGCACCACTCTGCAACCAGTTCGCACCACTTTGCAACCAGTTTGCATCACTCTCGACCAGTTTGCACCACTTTGCAACCCTTTCGCACCACTCCGCAACCAGTTCGCACCACTCCGCAACCAGTTTGCACCACTCCGCAACCAGTTCACACCACGTCGCAGCCAGTTTGCACCACTCCACAACCATACGTACGTACTTATACGTACTTACACGTACTTACACGCACTTACACGTACTTACATGCAAAATATGCACTTACACATACTTACACGAACGTTCACGCACCTACACGCACCTACACGCACCTACACGCACTTACACGCACTTGTACGTACTTACACGCATTTACACGAGCACCACACACTTACACGTACTTACACGTATTTACACGCACTTCCACGCACTTACATGCACTTATACACACTGAAACAAACTTACACACACTTACACGTACTTATATGTACTTACAAGCAGTTGTACACACTTACACGTACTTACACAAACTTGCACACACTTACACGCACTTACATGTACTTATTTGTACCTACACAAACGTACACACACTTACACGCACTTACACGTACTTACACGTACTTACATGCACTTCCACACACTTACATGCACGTCTACACACTTCCACACACTTAGACGTACTTACACGCACTTACACACACACTTACACACCCTTACACGTACGTACACGCACGTACACGCAGTTACACGTACTTACACACACTTACACGCACTTACACACACGTACATGTAGTTACACATCCTTACACGAACGTACACGCACTTACACGTACTTATACGCAGTTACACGCACATAGACACACTTACACACACTTACATGCACTTACATGCACTTGCACAAACATACACGCACTTAAACGCACTTACACGCACTTACACGCACTTACACACAGTTACACACACTTTCACGTACTTACACGCACTTACACACACTTCTACGTACTTACACACACTTATACCCACTTTGACGCACTTACACGCACTAACACTTACTTAAACGCACTTACATGCACTCACACCTACTTACACGCACTGACACGCACTTACATGCACTTACACCAACTTACACACACTTACACATTCTTACACGCACTGACACATATTTACACGTACTTACACGTACTTGCATGCACTTACACAAACTTACACGTACTTACACACACACTTACAGGCACTTACACACAACTACACACACTTACACGTACTTACATGCACTTACACATACTTACACGCACTTACACGCACATACACATACTTACACGTACTTACACGCACTTACACGTCCTTACACGCACTTACGCGAATGTACACGCACTTAGACGCACTTACACGCTCTTAAATGCACTTACACATACTTACATACACTTACACGCACTGACACTCACTTACACTTACTTTCACATAGTTACACGCACTTATACAAACTTGCACGCACGTACATGCACTTACACACACATACACGCACTTTCTCGTTGTTACACGCACTTACACAAACATACACCACTTACACCCACTTACACGCACTTACATGCATCTATACGCACTTTTGCACACTCACACGCATGCACACATACTTAAACGAACGTATACGCACTTACACGTACTTATACGCACTTACACGCACTTGCATGCACTTAAACGTACTTACACACACATACACCAACGTTCACATACCTACACATACCCACACGCACCTACACGCGTTTACACGTACTCACACACACTTACACGTACTTACACACACTTGCATGCATTTACACAAACTTATAGACACTTACACGCACTTGCACGCACTTACATGCACTTATACGTACTTAAACAAACTTACACGCACTTACACGCACTTACACACACTTACACGCACTTACACTTACTTACACACACTTACACAAACTTACACGTACTTACACGTACTTATACGTACTTACACGCACTTACATTAACTTATACGCACTTACACGCACTTACACGCACCTATACGCACTTACATGCACTTCCACGCAGTTCCACATACTTACACGCACTTACACGTACTTACACGCACTTACACATACTTACACACACTTACACGCACTTATACACACTTACATGCTCTTACACGCACTTATATGCACTTACACGCACTTACGCGTACTTACATGTTCTTACACATACTTAGACACACTTACAAGCACTTACACACACTTTTATGCACTTACACGTACATACACACACTTACACGCACTTACACGCACTTACACGTACTTACGCGCACTTACACACACTTACACGCTGTGAGAGTGGGTGCTCTCTGGAGATTTACCCTTGGTGTGTGGAGAGCATAGTCGCAGCGGAAAGATAGACTTGGAAATTTCTGGAAGCGAGACCTGGAAAACACAGGTTAATCATATTGAACTGAGTATAGGGTATTTACACTGTCCGGCTGGCTAGCCCTGGCCTCAGCCTACTGCTGTCCTAGCTTGTTCCGACAAGCTACTTGCACCTGAACGCGGTGCTCTGCTTGCACTTGAACCTAGTGCTCTACTTGCACCAAATGCCTAGTGCGAGAAGTCCACGTCCTTCGATCGTCGAGATCGACGGTCAATCTCGTCTCTCGGCGAGCCGCCTCGTTGCTCCCGTATGCCTCCCGGCGGTGGGTGTGGTCACTGTGTTGCGCACGCCACCAGAAGTGTTGCGACCGTCGCACGGTCCCAGCCACCGTTCTGCTGTCGTCGTTGACCGCGGCTGTTGCCGAGAGCTCCCGGTGGCGCGCTCCCCTTGGCGGATAGCATATCCGTTACGCTATTCGCCGAGGGGGCGCAAGCCACCCTCGCGTGGCGGTTATGGAACCCTACGTGGGGGTTGCATGCGAAACAGCCCCCTAGCGCCGGCGTGAACCCCACAACGGCGCTTGATCGCGCGCTCGCTCCCCCTCCTCCTTGTTGTATCCGCAGTCAAGCGGAGATGAGACCGACCCCTGGACGTATTTTTGATAAACGGAAAATACCCTGAGTGCCCCCTAAACCCAGGTGAGACCCTGAGTATGCCAGAAAAGAGAGGGACTTCGTTACCTTCACCCCCTCCCCTCCCCGTCGCAGGCGCAACGTTCCGACGGGCCTGAGGTACTCCTAAAGAACAGTTTTGGTACCCCAAACGTGGAAGTTGGCCTCTAATTCCCATTCTAATGCCGGGTACCCCTTCCACTGCATAAGGAATTCACGCCGTCGTCCCCTCTAGCAGTCCACTGGGATCTTCTCCACCTCAAACTCCTCACTTCCTTCGACCAGACAGTAGGAGGTGGAGCTGTCCCGCGACCTTGGAAGAAGGTGTTGGGATCACGATAGGCACAAAGCAGGGAGATGTGGAACACTAGATGAATGGTGTAGTGAGCTGGCAGCTACAACTTGTATGAAACGGTCGAGTGCTTCTCTCGAATGCGAAACAGACCAACCCATTGCGGCTTGAGTGTGCGACTCCGAACTCCCATCAATTGTAGGCTAGCAGAGTTCAGCATTACCTGATCTCCCACGAGGAACTCCTCCGCATAGCGATGCTTATCAGCCTACTGCTTCTGCTGCTTCTGTGCCTTCAATAGTCGTTGCCGCACCACATCCCAAGTGGTGGCAAACCCTCTAGCAATCTGTTGCATAGCCTAAAGAGATGTTGCCGTAGCAAGGGCGGCTGGGCTCAGTGGCTCGTGGCCATTGACCACCATAAACGGTGACTTCCCTGTGGATGCTGACACCGCTGAATTGTAGGCGAACTCTGCCACTCCAAGCTTCTCCACCCAACCGTCTCCATTCGTTGGGACCATGCTCCGTAGCAGCTGTTCCGATGTCTGATTCATGCACTCTATCTGCCCATTGCTTTGTGGGTGTGATGCCCCCAATTTTGATGCGTCCCTGAATTTTCCGCGGACGGCAACTCTCCGCGGATCCCCGCGGATTACGCACTTCACTACTACTAGTCTACAAGTGATCAGCAGGACGCGGTTCTCACCTTCAGGCTAGAGACTATTCTGCGGACAAAGGGTTTGGGACTACTGCGCATACGCCTTAATGAGAAGTGACACTCCGCGGATCACTATAGCACGGTGACTCACAATGGAAAACCCCCGACTATCAGCTATTCCGCGGACCACAGTCCTAGATCTCTGCGCATGCACCTCACCGATGAGTGATGCTCCGCGCTCCACTTCTTCCCACACGGGAGTCCACCACCTCGTGGCGTCCGACTCCTCTCTGCGGAACCCCGTTCCGCGGACGTGTGCAAGCAAGGGACACCACCGGCAGCCCACCTCACTCGGACTTCTGGTTCTTCACGCACTTACTCCCATAGTCCGCGGACTGGACTCCGAGAGCATCTGAGGGCAAGAGGGCAATGGACGGAGCACAGGAATGAGAGTAGGCCAATGACTTTCATAAAGCTGATTGCGGAGTACATGAAATACTTCGGAGGGCAAGCAAGTCTGAGTTGCACTTGTGCTTTTGCTAATGAGGCCCTTTTCTACTTTGGACTCTGCATTGCGTGTCTACACGCTGTCGGTCTTGTCCTTCTCACATCATCCTTCTTCCTCCTACTCGGACTCCACGCGGTGCGGTTACGCACCGCGGGTCTTGTCCCACACACACAAACTGTCTATTCTGCTGGTCACTTTCTTCATCCGCGGCTCGTACACGCGGTTCTTCGTGTTCTTCCTTGAATCTTCGTCTTCCACGGTGCGTCTCCCGAGACTCCTCCGTAGTCGATGCTTGGCCACTTGTGCTGATTGGTCGTTTTCTCCTCTGATTACTTAGTTCCTCCGCTGTCCTACCTGTGCTTTGTCAGTGGCCGCGGATCCTGCTTCGGCTTGCCCCTATTCCCTTTGCACCGCGGCCCTTCCCTTCACTGCTTCCCGCCTGGCCACAAATTCTTTGGCTGAGAAGAACCACCGCAGACGAATGTTCGTCTGCGGCGGCCCTTCCACCGGTACCTTGACCCTTGCATCCCCCGGATCCGCGCTTATCCTTCGCTCAACCGCATCTGCGGGAGCCAGCATACCATGCGCGGACCCTCTGCCTCCTCGATCCCTATTCCGCTCGTCACTTCTTCTGCGGGGCTATGGCAGGATTGTGCATGACACTGATGCCCCCAACCCCCCCTTTTTCCGAGACTCTGTCCCAGAGTCTCTCAGCGCGCTTTCTGCGTGAAGTACTTGTGGGGCTTGGGACGACCCCGCTCTTGGCACGGCCTGCAGTATCTTTCCACCGTTCCTCCCCACCGCTTGAGCTTGACCCCGCACTCATCATGGACGAAGAGCCGGCATCCTTCACACCGCGCTCCGATCGTGGGCGCGCCGACCAAGTTCTTGCATGAGGAGCAGTGTGGCGCGCGCTCGTAATTTTGGCAGCTTGAGCATCGGTAGATCCGTTTGCCTTCGCTGCTCCGCCCCACCTCCTTGACGCAGGATTCATGTGACAGGCCTCCACAGTGCTCGCACCGGTAGACTGACCCCTCAAGCCGGCCAAGGCAGCTGTCCCTCGTGCAGAGGCGCTTGTTGGAGAACTTCCACTTCATCCTCCGCGGCTTGTTGCGACAATTGCTGCAGGTCCAGATGTCCTCCTTTCTGCGTTTGCCACACCGCAGGTGACACATGGTTCGACACATGCCGCAGGGTTTGCCGAATTCGGTCAGCTCAGTTTCACACCCTTCGCAGAGTGGGGCCAAAGTTTCAGTAGTGTAGGATAGTGAGGCCCCTGCTTCCACAATTTCCGCTCCCACACATCTTTGACACTGTCCTGCCCATACCGAGCTACCCGTCACCAAGCAGCTCTGATGAGCCATCCGGCCACACTGGGTGCAGCACTCCCCTGTGCGGACAGCCTTTATGCAGGTGGGGTAGTTTTTCGCGGAAGGTGCTGGCAAGTCCTGTTCGTCCTCATCCTCCGAATCAAACTCCTCTCCCTCTGTGGTGACACGCGTCGGCTTCCGGATCCCGAGCTCACGCTCGATCTCCTTGCGGCACCTTCGACATTTTTGTGATCCGCTCCGTTCCCCTTTTGCGTTCCGTGGCTGTTCCAGACACTCGTCGCATATCCTTCGGTGGCATCCTTCACAGTCCTGCACCCGTCTGCCCCAGAGGTGCCCGCATTGAGCACACGTCTGGCGTGCCTTCTCCTTCTGGGCCTGCTCCGCCGCTGCCATCCGACCTTCCTCTTGCCATTGTCGCATGATGGCCCCCGTCACCATACGTGGCCCTTGCCGTATCCCTTCTGCCTCCTCTTCCTCCTCTTCTTCTTCCTCATCGGGGTCCCATCCTCATCGCGCCTCTCCTCCCCCGGAGCCTGGGCCGGCTCTGCCGCCGGAACCTGGGCCGGCTTCGCCGCCTTCTTCCTTCTTCTGCGCCGCTTCCTTCCCTTGGTCTTCACTCTTACACCGCAGACAGGTGCGGTTCCAACCAATGCAGCTCTTGGCCAGCCCCTGATGCACGGGCTGGCCGCAAGCGCGGCAGACGACTTTCAGGAGCTTTTCCTTGGACAAGTCCTCCCCACAGACGGCGCAGGGCCCCGTGTAGGCAGCCAGGGCGCGGGGGCTCATAGGGACACTCTTCCGTGGAGCATCGGTGACTCCTTGTGGGGTTATCTCTCCGCTGCCCGTCTGTTGTGATTTTGACTGCTGCTGTTCTGGTTGTTCCTGTTGTTCCTGTGACTCCTGTTGCTCCTGCTGCTCCCGCTGCTCCTGCTGATCATGTACCGCACGTCTTCCTTCCGCGGAGACCTCCTGCACATCAGAGCTGTCCGTTGGTTCCTCCGGAGGTTCCTGACTCCACACTTCCTCCTGCTCCGACACCTGGGTCTCGCACTGCTCCAGCACCTCCTCCGTGCGCCATCCCCTTGATCCCTTGCGCGCCTCCAACGGAGGGAGTTCTCCACCCGCACCGAGTATGTGCGTCTACCAGGCCGGGGGTAGCAAAACGAAATCCGTTGCAGGGTAGCTCCGCTCACTGAACCCGTCTGGCCCTTCTAGCCACACTCGTCCCGCGTCCACTACGGCCACGCGATACACCTGCCACGCCTCTTCTGGTTCACGCCCTGCGCCGGGGAAGGGGCGGAGGTACACCAGGTTTCCTTCCTCAATTGCCCCGTGGTTGAGGCGTCGGTTAGCGACATCACATCCGCGCCAAGCCGAAACCGAGGCTCGGAGGCGTGCCTCTGCCCTCACCGCGGCGGTTTTCTGGCATCGCACCCGGTACCACTCCTGCACTTCCTTGTCCCTTGCCAGCTCTCGCTCCTTCTCTGAGCCTCCATCTTGCTGTTGCTTCGGGTCCAGTGGCAGCAGTAGTGGGGGCTGCGGCATGCCAAGTGCCGCGCGCGGAGGCTGCCTGAAGAGGAGGGCATGTGGCGAGAATGTGGTGGCGCGGCTAGGGGTGATGTTGATGAAGTGGGCGGTCTTTTTGAGGGTCTCCCCCCAGTCTTTGACCTCCGCGGTGGCCACTGCCCGCTCCAGGATCTCGTGCAGCCGCTCAACCTGGCCTTGGGATTGAGGTCGGTATCGTCCAGAATGCACATGCTGCACTCCCCACTCCGCAAGCTCTTCGCGGAACGCCCCTGCAAACTCAATGCCGTTGTCACTTTGCACCACGCGACATCCTCCGAACTTGTAGCACACCTCTTCTCAGATGAAGCGTGCCGCACGCTCCGATGACTTGTCCGGAACGGCCCGGACCCACATGTACTTGGTGAAATGATCCACCACTGCAATCCAGTACCGCTCTCCTTGGGCGCGGCGAGGACGAGGTCCGTGGAAGTCAATGATGATACGGTCCAACGGCTTGCCGATGGGGGAGAGTAAGAAAAACGGCATGTCCCGCGGTGTTATCTTGCGGTGACGTTCACATGGGGCAAAGTGTTGCACCATGTCTTTCACTATTGCCAGGAGGTTAAGTATGTGCACGATGGGGGTGAGACGCTCCTTGAGTGCCTGGACGCCAGTGTGGTTGTGTTGATGGTATGCTTTGACCACCGCTCGTTGCAAGCTGGGTGGGGGCACCCACAAGACCTGTGGCTTGGTCCGCCACAGACGGCCACCTTCCCACGCGTACTGTTCGCAGGTGTGGGCAAGATCGTCCTTCTTCCTCCTGTCATATTCCACCCCCATCCGTGCCTCCAGGGCCTTGTACACCTTCTCCGCATCCACCTTCTGCTGTTCCTTGGTTGTGGCACGGAGCAGGATGTGCGCGGCTTGCCAGATCCTCCAGTCCTACGTCTCGGTGGGCTTCTCCTTCACCACCTTTCCTGCGGCGGCTTCTCCTTGCTTCCTCTTCTTTTCCTTTTCCAGCGCCGGCAGCCCCTGGGCCCGCCTCGCGTCTTGTTCTGCCTTCATTGTCTGCAGACGCCGTTGGTTTTTCTCCTCATAGACGGGGGGCTCCCTGTCCCAGCTGTCCGGGGCGGGGAAGATGTGTAGAATCCCTACCTTGCGGAGTTCCCCTTCATCCCATTGGCTTCGCAGTGTCGTTTCGGGCACTGTTCCATGCCGTCGACCTCGTGCTCCGCGGACCTCGCCTGCCTCTGGTTCTACCTTGTGTTCCGATGCTGCCTCAGGGAGTCGCAGCAGGCCCTGCCCTTTCATGATCGGCTGGTCCTAGTCAGGTGATGATGACTCGCTGAGTTCGGAAATCACCACCCCACCTGCCTTCTGTTTCACCGCATTCACCGCGGCACCTTCTTCAATCCCCTACTTGTGTTGTGGTATAGCGCCTGCGCTCCCCAGGAGGGGTTGAAGTTGAGCCGGGACCGATCCGGCCGGCAATGGTACGTCGCGGGATACTGCCATGAGCAGCTCCATTGCTTGGACGACGCTCCGCTGGATCTGCGCGAGCTGTTCCAGGTCAACAGGCTGACCAGTTCCTGGGATGGGGCGGGCTTGTTTACTGCGTTTGGCGGGGGTGATAGTCGTGGAGCTGTCCTCAACGGTCCGCTTCCCTTTCTCCTTGCGGTGGGATGTTGGTGTAGTCTCTGCTGACGGCGTCTGTTTCTTTGCAACGGGGTCCTTTTGTGGCTCAGCCTCCCGGCTGACTGACGCCGTGTGAACTGGGACCGCCTACTCCCGGGGAGCCGCGGATGCTGTGGCTCTCCTGGTTGTACGCTAAAGTTTGGCTCTTCTGTCGAGCAGAGCCGGGGACAGAGTCAGTTGTGGGGTGTTCTTTCGTGCTCCTCTTCTGGCTGTCGCTGCCTTGGCATATACGATCAAGTCCTGGGCTCGACCTTCGCTTTCCCCTTGTACCTCTTCCTGCTGCTCTGGTACTTGTGCCCCTGCTGCTTGTTTTGCCGTGGTTGCCACCTCCCTTGCATCTGCTCTCTCTGCCTCTGGAGCAGTTTATATCTCTTGTCCTGTTGGGTCTTCCACTCCTGCTTCACGTTCCGCGGCCGCAACTACAGCTCCCACCACAGCTTCTACCTCTTGCGCCACCCCTTGCTCTGCTGCAAATTCTTCCTTCCGCCTCCTTTCTTCTGCCATCTCATGCCAAAGTGCACGCAGCCGCTCCCTCATGCTTGTGAGCTTGGAGGAGTCGCGGAGATACTATTGAGCCTCTTCAGTTTCACTGTGGATGCGGTTCTTTTCCTCGCGACACACGTTGACTGCTTCACGGGCCCAGTGATGTACTGCTTCTTCTGTTAGTGCTGTGCGGGTTCCCTGAAGGGATTTCCATAACCCTTCTGCTACCTCGGTCACGGCCCGTTGGCACGTGGCGTTGTCTTAAGTCAGCTGGCAGGCGTTGGCGATAGCGGTGAACCAATGCTCATGATGCTGCTCCACCGCGGAGATGGCTACCAGCTCTGCCGTGGTGTACTGCAGTCCCCACCTCCGGGAGGTGAGCCTGAATAGGTAGCCCCACCTCCAGAGTTCCGCTGTTGCCTTGCGGTCCGGTACTTCCATTGTTCCTGCCGGCATGCGGGCGGCGTGGTATACCGTGAGTGCCCGGGCGCGCTCCTGGAGTAGATGTACATAGCGGCGTGTGGGATTCGCGGTCTGGTCACCGCGGACCAGGAGCAACTATTCGCGGGCAGCATCCACATTATGGTCAGGTTGTACCGTGTCCAGGAGCGTTGCCACACCCGCCATGGCCTGCGCTGGACGAAGGTTGAGGAGATTGCGGAGCACCAAAAGGAGACGCTCGGCCCCCGCTGTTTCCAGTAACTGTACCTGTCGTGCTCGCGGCCCCAAGGCGAGGACGGTCTTGGCCGCTCCCTTTAGTGCCACTTGCCAGGCGGGGTTGAAGAAGGAGTTTCCCAAGTTGCGCGGACTGCCTCCGGGAGCTTGTCGAGTAGGTAGATGATCACGCTGCTTACCACGTCCAGCAGGTAATCAGTCTTGGGATGATCTCCACTGTCCCCAGAGCTTTCCTCCAGGCGTTTCTGTGCGCCCTCCATGATTGTGCCGGCGCTGAGTAAGGGGCGTAGGGTTCCACGTGAGGCCGGTGGAGAGGAGGAGTGTGCGGTTGGTGCAGATGGGCCGGATGGTGGCGGTGCTCACGCAGCTCTCATCACCACCGGGGATGCAGCAGGGCCAGATGGCGGAGGCGTACTAGGTGACGCTGCCACAATTGCCGCGGGAAGGCTTGGTGCCGGGGGTGCCCCAGGGGATGCTACTACATCTGGTGCCGCGGAATGGCCCAGTGCCGGAAGGCCTCCGGGTAATGCTGCTGCTTCGAATGCCGCTGAGGCTTCCGGTACCGCGGGGGGACCTGGTGTCAGCGAGGCTTTAGATGTCGCCGCCCCTGCTGTTGCCGCAGGAGTTGGGACCGGAGGGGCTCCAGGTGACGCTACTGCTGCCGCGGACGGGCGTGATGCTAGAGGTGCTCACGGGGTTGCACCAGATGTTGCTACCGCTGGTGATGCGGACCGTCTTGCACCAGTTGTAACACGGCCCGCGGGCTGTCGTCGGAAGGTCCGTCTCGTGGCAAGCTCACCCCCCCCCGTTTGAGGGCGCGGACCCCGCGCCAAAAGGGCGAGCCATTGCGGATGTTGTGCCGCGGGTGGTGCTGGAATTGCAAGTAACGCGACGGGTGAGCTGAGTACCAGAAGCGGGCGGCGTGAGAACCATAGGAGAAAGTACGGAGAGTGGTTGAGCCGAAGTAAATAGCGGGGTGAACGATCGAATACCAGCAGCAGAAATGAGACTGAGAATGCCCGCTCCGAGCAATACATCCGCCTGGTGCGGCGCGAGCCAGTCGGTCGCCAGGAGCATGTCATATGTGCGGACGTCACACACCTGCATGGTGTGCGGTGCATGCACGTTGGCCACCTGGATGGGCAGGGCCTCGATTTGTCCGATGGGTGCATCGATGGCGCTGGTGGAGATGAAGAAGCGGAGTCGAGTGGGCACAATGAGGTGGTCGAGACGCAGGTGCGGGCCATCCGCAGCGCGATGGTAGTATGGGTGGCGCCGGTGTCCACGATGGCCACGAACTTGCGGCCACACACCCACACATAACACCATGCAACGTGGATCTCGGCCGGCGTTGGTGGAGCGGTGGTCAACGGTGTGGGGGCCCATGTACATGGTGCTTGGCAGGCATCCTCCCGGATGCGGGAGTGTGCTGTGACGATTCCATGGACTACCATGCAGATACCTGTATCACGGGTGAGGGTGCAAGAGAGGCGAATGCTGACAGGGGAGAGGGAGGGGTTGAAGGAGGAAAAAAGTGCCTGCAGTCGTTCCGCAGATGCGGGGAAATGAAGAAGAAAGTTGACCAAGGCGAGGGAGTGCCGCGTGTCGAGAAGCGGGGAGGCAGTGGGTGGAAGGGTCATTGGAGAAGAAGCGATGGCTACCGACACGGTCGTGGGAGTCCGGTGGGATGATGGCCGAGAGGAGCGAGAGGGAATGTGTGCCGCGACGTCCTCCAACGTCCAGCCGCGGATGGTAGGGTTGAAGCGGCGGGCAAGCTGAAGACCGGTGGCGGCGAGAGCAGGGAGGGTCTCTGCGGTGCCCAGGTACTCGGCAGGCTCCAGCTCGGATAGGAGTTGGTATGCGACCGCGGATTCCTCCTCCATGAATTCACGAGCGACGCCCTCCCACTGGGGCTCAGCATCCGCGGGAGGGGAGGCTTTTATGTGGAGAGATTCCTCGAGGTTGTCCTGTAGGTCTGTGGGATGCAGCCAGTCCGCACTTGGGAGGCGGCTGAGAGCATCCGCGTTGCGGTTAGCGAGTGCGGGTTGATACTTGATCTTCATGTTGTAGCCTTGCAAGAGGAGAGCCCACTTGGCCAAGATGCCCTCATGATTCTGCGTCGTGAGGAGCCACTGCAACGCCTGATGGTCCGTCAGGACCGTGAAAGACTTTCCATTCTTGATGTAGTCGTGGGAGTGTTGGAGGGCCCATAACACAGCCAAGCACTCACCCTTCACCGGTGGGTAGTTCCGCTCACCATCAGTGAGGGCGCGGTTGGCATATGCAATCACCCGCTGGATCGGTTCCTCAACCAACTGTGACAGGACAGCACCAAGGCCCTCCCGTGACCAATCGGTTGTGATGGCGAAGGGAAGGTTGAAGTCAGGGAACTCCAACATGGGCGCGGTGACCAAGCGGTGTTTGATTTCTGTCCAAGCAACTGCACATTCCAGAGTCCACTCGAATGGGACGTCCTGATGGGTCAACTGCTGAAGCGGGCGGATGATGCGTGCATGGTCGCGGACAAACTTGCGATAGAAGGAGACAAAGCCCAGGAAGATCTTAACCTGCCCCGCAGTAGTGGGTTGACGCCATTCCTGAACGGCAGCAATTTTCGCAGGGTCAGTTTTAATGCCGTCGGCACTCATGACAAAGCCCAAGAACTCCATCTCCGGAGCACCTATGGAACACTTGGCAGCCTTGAGTTTCAGGTTTGCAGCGCGGAGTGCAGCGAAGACGGCGTGGGGGGAGGAAAAGAGGTCCTCGAAGCTGTGGGTGGCAACCATGATGTCATCGATGTAGCAGCTCACATTGGGAATGCCGCGGAGGGTGGAATCCATGACACGCTGGAACGTGGCGCTAGCATTGCGGAGATCGAAGGGCATGCGGGTGAAAGCGTAGAGGCCTTCAGGGGTGACAAAGGCTGTTTTGACGATGGAGTCCGGATGCATGGGGACGGCGTGGAAGGCTGCTTTGACGTCGAGCTTTGCAAACCATCCGCGCCCCTGTTAGCGCTCCTGTATGTTGACGATCAGTGGCATGAGATAAGCATCTTCCTCGGTGACACGGTTGAGGTCGCGTAAGTTGACACAGAAGCGTTTGGAGCCGTCTGTCTTTCCGACGATGACCAAGTTTGCACGCCAGGGGCTGACGATGGGCACGATCACGCCTTGCGCCTTCAATTTTGCAAGACCGTCATTGATGATCTGCTCTTGCTCCG
Source organism: Penium margaritaceum (assembly GCA_023375785.1). Lineage (NCBI taxonomy): Eukaryota > Viridiplantae > Streptophyta > Zygnematophyceae > Desmidiales > Peniaceae > Penium > Penium margaritaceum. The sequence continues at coordinate 18,510 of SZWC01020073.1, forward strand.
GAAGGATTCGGCGGACCTTCTGCTTCACCGCGGGAGCTGATCCGGTGTTGATGACATGGGAGGCGTTGACTGCCCCAAGGTCTGTTGCGGACCCAGCAAAGATATCGGCGAAGGAATCTAGCAAATCCCGAAAGTCCTACTTCTGGGATGGTGAGAGACGAGGATGAAGGATGTGGTCCCACCGCGGCTGCGGAGGTGGCACTTGCTCACGGATGGGGTAGAAGTCGTCATCCTCGTCCATGGAGAGGCCTGGGCCGAATGCGTGCTCGCCTTGCTGCCACAGCCCCAAAAGGTTGGCACGCACCCCTGCTTTCGCGTATTCCGTAGAAAGTTCACGCCACTCTTTGACACGAACCTGTTCCGTATCCAGAACATCATCCACCGGTGTCAGGTTGCTCAGGGAACGTGCAGTGGCATCTTCCTGTGCCGCATCAGAGAGGGAGAAGATTGGGGCCTCGGTCACTGGCACCGTGACACGATCGTCCACAGTGATGAGGGCGTAGTCTTTTGTGCCCGTGGCGGATGTAAGCTGCATGACACCTAGGGAAAACAGAAGGTTGCCGCATCGCGGGAGGAGATAGTCCATGCCAAGGAGAACATCATAGGTCCGCGCCTGGGTCACTTGGACATCCATTGGTTCATGCAGAGTGCCCACCTGCAGGGAGAAGCCTCGTACTTCACCATCCTCGTAATCTAGCCCTCCCGCGGAGTTCTTGAACAGCCGCCTCGTTGGGATGACACGGTCTATCCATCCAATGAGGCAGAGGACGCGGAAGGCCACAGTAGTGTGGGTCGCCCCGGTGTCAATGATGGCCAGGAACTTGCGGCCACAGATCTGGACCACACAACAGGCCACCTCGTAATGGCGGTCGTCGCGGCGGGGTGGTTCCAGGGGTTGGGGTGCCCATCCCCATTCTATTTCTTCTGTAGTTAATGCAGGTGGCATCTCAGCCACAACGCGTCGGGTGTTCAGAGTGCCCTGGGGCGGAGTGGTGCAGGCAAGGGAGATACCCATGGTTTGGAGGTGATGAAGGCGACGGAAGTCAAAGAAGTTGACAGAGGCAATGGGAGTGGTGAAGAGTTTGTGGAGCGGATCAACGGAATCCGCTGCAGGGGTGGGAAGAGGCTGAGATGCAGGTGAGTTGGTCGCAACCGCTACCGCAGGCTTGGGATCAGGTTGGTGGCGCTTCTCTAGGGGTCGCATGGAGCGGACCGTGATGGCCTCTTGCAGCCGGGCCTCGGCGGCTTCCACTCGTCAACGTAGATCGTCCTGCAACTGCGCAGCCTCCTACAGATCCCACTCACAGAGCTTGATTCGGCGGGCACGTGTGATGAGCTTCGTTTCCTCGGGTGTTGGTGCCACCTCGGTGGTCTCGTCCTCTGCCATGGGCAAGCCTAGCTTCACATTGCAAGCACCGGCCGCGGGATTTTGCTGCGGATTTGGCAGGAGACCCTGACCCGCTCCCTGAGCCGCCTTGTCTTGTCCCGTGGGCGCAGGGTTCAGTGGCTGTAGTTGTTGCTGTTGCTGTGGCTGATACTTTTGCTGTTGGCCGGGCCATGCCTGGTTGTAGTACTGCTGCCACTGCTGGACCATAGGATCCTGGGAAACTGGTTCAGGGCGCGGAGCCGCTTGTCTCTTGCGAGGGCAGTCCCGAGCGATGTGTTCCCGTCTTTGGCACGTGTAACAGGCTTTCGGTTTCTGCTGCTGTGGAGACGAAGCGGGTGAGGATGAGGGTGCGTGGGTATCGGCGCCCTGGTATTGTCGGGCCGACCGTTGCCTGGTAAAGATATCCATGGCGTCCCGCACCGCGTCTTGCAAGGATGGGTAGCGGTCAGCGATCATGAGACTGCTGATCTCATCCGGAAGGGTGCGGATGAGGTTCTGCAATAGAACCCACAACGACAGTGCTTCCCCCTGTGGACTCTTGGCCACTGAGGCCCATGTGAGGAACTGGTCCAAGAATCTGCGGATGTTGTCGTCTTTGCGCATGACCTCTTTCTCAATCTTCCGCAGCGCCTCTTCCTTTGTCAAATTTTTAAAGCATTCTATGAGGGCGTTGCCAAAGTCCTCGAAAGATGGAAAAGTTGCCCGTGCGTTGTACCAATCCGCTGCTGCTCCCTGAAGGTGGAGTTCCGCGGTGGCGAGGCAGAGGTCGGGCGGAATCCAGCCGATGCTAGCATAGAGGGTGATTTGTTTGAGCCAAACCCAGGGGTCTTCCTCCGGGGCACCTTTGAAAGAGTCCAGCCGGGGAATGTTGGCAGGCTCGGAACGGATGCATTGCAGTTGCAGGACGGTGCTGCGGTTAGACCTCAATGCAGTCCCAGCATGTGGCGGGGGAATGGCTGCAGGTGGAGCTGCGGAGTATCCACTTGCATGGATCGGCATCTGGAGCTGCCCTGCGGGCATGGGAAGACTTGCTTGCGTGGGAGGGAGAGGCATGTACCAGGAAGAGGGAGCGGTTGTGGAGGCGGTGTAGGGTGTGGAGAAGAATGCCGTCCCAGGCGGCAGTATCTGGGTTCCCTGCACCGGTGGTACCGCTGTGTGCGATATCCAGTACATCGGAGCCCGTGGGACCGTAGCCGCGGTGTGGAGAGGAGCTGCAGCCCCACTGCTGGTGGTTGGGTGCAGATTCCCTTGCAGCTGTTGTGGAGGCAGGTACAAATGGCTCTGTGCAGTTTGTTGTGGTATTGGCGGCGAGACCTGGGAAGGTGCCCCAACTGGCATTGTTCCCACCGGCTGTTGGTGGTGGAGCTGCTGGTAGGTGGGCATGTGTGGCCGCGGGGTCATGTTGGGCGCGATCGTCTGCGGCACCATTCCCACCGGCATCAGATCCATCTACTGCTGTGTCTGGGTCGTCCACAGGGCTGGCATGGCCGCAGGGGATCGCGTTGTAGCCGTCAGCTCTGTTCCACCTCCAGTCGCTTGCTACTGCTGACTCGTTGGTTGGGTCCCGGTCTGTAGTGGCTGGACCGTGTTCCCTTGGTAGTTGACTCCACTGCCGGGCTGGGGCACGTGCTGTGGCGGCTGCGGGACTGCGGAGGGCCCGGCCATCACCCCCATTTGCATCGTGAGCTGCGGTGGCATATGCGCTGGCTGCTGTGGTCCCATCGGGGGCGGATGCGATATGGCCGCCGCCTGCATTGTGCTCATCATCATCTGCTGCTGTGGTAGTGTACTTGGCGCCAGTGGCTGGGGGGATGCCCCGGTTGGCAGGGTGATCGGGTTTGGCTGTGATGCGGGGAGCTGTCGCACCGTACTTGCCTGTCCACCCCCCGTGTGCTGCTGCCGCGGATGACTCGATGGCTGGACCACTCTGATTGCTTGGAGTTGCGCGGCCGCTTCTGCCGCGGTTGTTCCCATGGTCAGGAGAGTCTGACCCATGGGAGGTTGGTTCACTGGTGGCTGCGCAACTCCCGATGCCTGCACGGACATAGGCATCCCCATCTGCATGCCTCCTGTAGGTTGTGCGGATATGACCATCTGCTGCTGCTGTAATCCGGGCACAGGTGGTTCCGCGGTCAGGGCGCCCGAGATTGCCCCGGCCGGCTGTTGCGGCGGGTGAGTGTCCTGAGGCATCCCAAGGGCGTGGTTTAGGAGTCCCACCCTCTGCTGCTGCGCCGACATCCACCGCTCGTCCGGTGCTGGTACCTCGGGGATCCTTGAATCCTCGAGGCTGAGCGGTAAGGGTTGCGGGTGTGCTGGCGGGGGCACGTGCTGTGCCTCTATTCCGCCAGGGACCTGCTGTTGCTGCCCGCCCAGACGCCGATACACCAGTCCGCGGTAGACCTTGAGCTCTCCACCACCGGAGGATTCCTGCAGGGAAGATGGCGCATCGGAGAACCACTGCGCCCCAAGTGGCACATTTGGCTGACCCCCTTGGCCCTGTTGATGCTGGGCCGACCCATGGCTGTCGGAACTGTGGACACTCTCCACCTCCACGTGTTCGGCCAGCGCATCCATAATGTGGCGCCAGTGCAGCTGCTCCAACCACTCTGTCACTCGTCGGTGCTGGGCGAGCGGATCGGAGCCTGGTGAGGAGCTGACTGGTGCACGGGACAACACAGGTGAGGAATCCCAGCTTCCCGCGCAGGTCGCGGCCCGTCGTGGCAAGAAGCACCGCGCTGATGACTGCTGCTGCCGTCGCCTGGTATCCTGATGCACGAAGCTGGCCGCCGACATGAACGACTGATTTGAAAGGCACGTGCAGTTGTGCTAGCAAAGAGCAAAGAATTTTCCACGCTCACCGCACCAGGAACTGATACCCCCAATTTTGCCGCGTCCCTTAATTTTCTGCGGACGGCAACTCTCCGCGGATCCCCGCGGATTACGCACTTCACTACTACTAGTCTACAAGTGATCAGCAGGATACAGTTGTCACCTTCACGCTAGAGGCTTTTCTGCGGACCACGGGTTTGGGACTGCTGCGCATACGCCTTAATGAGAAGTGACACTCCACGGATCACTAGAGCACGGTGACTCACAATGGAAAACCCCCAACTATCAGCTATTCTGCGGGCCACAGTCCTAGATCTTTGCGCAGGCACCTCACCGATGAGTGATGCTCCGCGCTCCACTTCTTCCCACATGGGAGTCCACCACCTCGTGGCGTCCGACTCCTCTCCGCGGAACCTCGTTCCGCGGACGTGTGCAAGCAAGGGACACCACCGGCAGCCCACCTCACTCGGACTTTTGGTTCTTCACGCACTTACTCCCATAGTCCGCGGACTGGACTCCGAGAGCATCTGAGGGCAAGAGGGCAATGGGCGGAGCACAGGAATGAGAGTAGGCCAATGACTTTCATAAAGATGATTACGGAGTAAATGAAATACTTCCGAGGGCAAGCAAGTCTGAGTTGCACTTGTGCTTTTGCTAATGAGTCCCTTTTCTACTTTGGACTCCGCATAGCGTGTCTACACGCTGTCGGTCTCGTCCTTCTCACATCATCCTTCTTCCTCCTACTCGGACTCCACGCGGTGTGGTTACGCACCGCGGGTCTCATCCCACACACATACACACTGTCTATTCTGCTGGTCACTTTCTTCATCCGCGGCTCGTACACGCAATTCTTCGTGTTCTTCCTTGAATCTTCGTCTTCCGCGGTGCGTCTCCCGAGACTCCTCCGTAATCGATGCTTGGCCACTTGTGCTGATTGGTCGTTTTCTCCTCTGATTGATCAGTTCCTCCGCTGTCCTACCTGTGCTTCGTCAGTGGCCGCGGATCCTGCTTCGGCTTATCCTTGTTCCCTTTGCACCGCGGCCCTTCCCTTCATTGCTTCCCGCCTGGCCACAAATTCTTTGGCTGAGAAGAACCGCCGCAGACGAATGTTCGTCTGCGGCGGCCCTTCCACTGGTAGCCTGACCCTTGCATCCCCCGGATCCGCGCTTACCCCTCGCTCAACCGCATCCGCAGGAGCCAACATACCATGCGCGGACCCTCTGCCTCCTCGATCCCTATTCCGCTCGTCACTTCTTCTGCGGGGCTGCGGCAGGATTGTGCATGACAGGGTGGTATGCCGTGGTCAGTTGCACCCGCATGCCCAGCTTCTCTATGAGATCCCTCCAGAATCACAAAACGAAGCGTGGATCGCAATCTGAGAGCACTGCCTGTGGCACTCCATGTAGCTTGACGACATGACCGAGGAGGAGTTCAGCTGTTCCGGCAGGTGTGATGCTCTCAGGACATGCAATGAAATGTGCCATCTTCGAAAACCAATCCACCACTACCAACACCGTGTTGTTGCCTTGTTGCGTCACAAGCAATCCCCCAATGAAGTTAAGCGAGATGTCTGTCCATGGCCTGTCTAGTATAGGCAATGGTTGCAGCTCCCCTGGTGGATTTGTCCTCCGCGCATTTATGCGTTGGCACACATCGCAGCTGCTCACAAACCTCTTACAATTGGTCGCCATTGACGACCACCAGTATTGGCGTGTCAAGGCTTTCAGCGTATTGTCGAAGGTAAAGTGACCCGAGTAGTGGGCGTCATGCGCCTCCTCCAGCAGTAACTCCTTCAATGGCGCATAGTCTGGCACGACAATGTTCCGCTCCTACTCCCCTTTGCCAATGTACTCCATCCCACGTGGCATCTTTTAGCTAACCATCCGTGAATTCACTGTCCATGCCATAGCCGTGCTTGAATAGGCTTTGCATGACTGGAGATCCCATCAGCACTGAGATGGCATAGAGGCTAAAGTCCGGCCTCCTTAAGAGAGGGTATGCCGGGCTCACCTTCCCAGGCTTGTACAGGATCTTATACTGAAAACTCCCCCGATAAACTCCATCTAGTGAGTTTGTCGGCAACTGAGGATTGGCTGCGTCTTCAGGTACTTCAGGGCGTAATGGTCCGTCAATACCACACAGCGCCGCGACTCGAGGTAGCACCTCCGGTGCTTGAACGCATGGATCACCGCTAGCATCTCCTTTTCATGGATTGCGTAGTTCAGCTCCCCACCTCGAAATTTGCGAGACGTGTATGCAATCGGCTACGGCCCTTTCCCCTCATCTTGCATCAGGACCGCCCCAATGGCATAGTCGCTTCCGTCCATTGCCATGACACACTCCTTAGATGAATCTGGATCCACTAGGACCGGAGCGTCACACACGAAATTCTTGAGCTCCTCGAAGCTCTTCTGTTTTTGATTGCCCCATTCCTACTGGTGATCCTTACATTGATACTTACATGCACTTTCACACACTTACATGCACGTACACGCACCTACGTGCACTTACGTGCACACACTTACACGCACCTACACACACTTACTCATACTTACACGCACTTATATGCACTTACACGCACTTACATGTACTTATACATACTAACACGCACTTACACACAATTACACATACTTGAACGCACTTACACGCACTTACACATTTTTACATGCACCCACATACACTTAAATAAACTTTCATACACGTACACACACTTACACGAACGCACCCGTACTAACACGCACTTACAGGCATTTATACGAACTTATACACACTTACACGCACTTACACGTACTTACATGCACTTACACACACCTCCCCATACACACAGTTACACGTACTTCCATGCACTTACAAGCACTTACATGTATGTATACGCACTTACACACACATACATACACTTACAAGCACTTACACGCACTTACACATACTAATACGCACTTACACAACTAATACACACTTACACACACTTACATGTTCCTACACACACTTACACAAACGTACATGCACTTACACGTACGTACGCAAACTTACATACACTTACATGCACTTACACGCACTTACACGCACTTACACGCACTTACACGCACTTATACGCACTTTTACGTACTTATACGTACTCACACGCACTTACTTGCACTTCCGTACACTTCCACGCATGTACACACTTACACGCACTTACATGCACTAACACGCTCTCACACGTACTAACACGCATTTACATGTACTCACACGCATTTAAACGTACTTACACGCACTTACACAAACTTACATACACATACACACACTTACACGCACTGAAACACACTAACATGCACTAACACGGACTTACATCCATTTACACCAACTTACACATACATACACGCACTTACGCGCACTTACACGCACTTACGCGTACTTACACGCACTTACATACCCTTATACACACTTACACAAACTTAGACGCACTTACACGCACTTACATGCACTTGCATGCACTAACACTCACTTACACGCACTTACAAGTACTTACACACACTTACACGCATTTACACGTACTTACACGCACTTATACGCACTTACACGCACTGACATACACTTACATATACATGCACTTACACTAACTTACACAAACTTCCATGTACTTACACGTTCTTATACAAACTCAAACCGCACTTACACACACTGACATGAACTTACATGCACTTACATACACCTACATGCACGTAAACAAACTTGCACGCATATACCCGCATTTCACACACTTACAGGCACTTACACGTACTGGCACCCACGTACACGCACTTACACGCACTTATACGCACTTAGACGCACTTACACCCACTGAAAGAAACTTAACCAAACTTACAGGAACTTAGACGCACTTACACGTACTTACACATACGTACACGCACTTACACGCACTTATACGTACTTATACGCACTTACATGCACTTGCACGCACTCACACGCACTTACACACACCTACACATACTTATACAGACTTAGGCGCACTTGTTCCTACTTAGACACAGTTACACACACTTACACGTACTAACATGCACAAACACGCACAAACACGTAGTTACACGCACTTCCATGCACTTACACGTACTAACACGCACTTATACGTAGTTACACACACTTCGACGCAATTGAACGCCCTTATATGAGCTTACATGTAACTACATGTACATAAACCGCACTTACATGCACTTACACGTACTAACACGCACTTACACACGCTTACACACATTTACATGCACTTACACGAAGTTACACGCACTTACATTGACTCACACATGCTTACACGCACTTACATGCACTTTCACACACTTACATCAACGTTGATATACTTACACGCACTTGCATGCACTTACGCGTGTTTACACCCACTTACATGCACGTGAACGCACTTATACGTACTTATGCACACTTACATGCACTTACATGTACTTACACACATTTGCATGCACTTAGACACACTTACACGCACTTACACGCACTTACATGTACTTACATACACTTAAGCATAGTAACACACACTTGCACACACTTACATGTACTTACATGTACTTACATACACTTACTTGCAGTAACACACACTTATACACACATACACACACTTACACAAATTTATATCCACTTACACACACTTAAATGCACTTACACACACTTACACAAACGTACTTGCACTTACACATGGTTACACAAACTTACACGCGCTTACATGCACTTACACACACTTCTACGCACTTATGTGCACTTACACGCACATTCACACACGTATACACACTTACACACACTAACACGCACTTAAACACACTCATACACACTTACATGCAATTACACACACTTACTCTCACTTACACGTACTTACACACACTTACACGTTCTTGCACGCACTTACCTGCACTTGCAAACACTTATACCCAGTTACACACACTTACATGTACTTACACCCACTTACATGTGCTTACAAATACTTACACGCACATATGTGTACTTAGACATACTTACACGTACTTATACTTACTCACACGCTCTTACATGCACTTACACGTACTAACACGCACTTACATGCACTTATTTTACTTACATGCACTTACACACACTTACACGCACTTACACGCACTTACACGCACTTACAGGTACTTACACATACTTACAGGCACTAACACGTACTAACACAGACTTACATGTACTTACACGCACTTACACGCACTTACACGCACTTACACGCATTGGCATGAACTTGCACAAACGTACACGCAATTTCATGAAGCTACACAAACTTACACATAATTAAACTGAACTTACACGTACTTACATGCACTTAAATTAAACTTACCCGCACTAACACGCACTTACACGCATTTGCACACCCTAACACCCACCTACATGCACCTACACACACTTACACATACTTACACGCACTTACACGCACTAAGATGTACTTACATATGCTTACACGAACTTACACGAACTTACACACACTTCAACTGAACTTACACGTACTTAGACACACTTCTATGCACGTAACAAGCACCTACACGCACTTACACACACTTATACACACCTACACAAACTCAAACCACACATACACATACTTACATACACTTACGTGCACTTACACACACTTAGACGTACTTACACGTACTTACCCGCACTTACATGCACTTACATGTACTAACACGTACTTACACACACTTACACACACTTACACATACTTACACATACATCTACGTACTTACATGCACTTACACGTACTTACACGTACTTACACGTACTTACACATACTTACGCGTACTTACACTCATTTACACGCACTTACACACACGTACACGCAGTTACACGCACTTACACACACTTATACGCACATAGACACACTTACACACACTTACACCCACTTACACGCACTTACATGTACTTACACACACTTGTCGACACTTACACGCACGTACACGCACTAACACACATTTACACACACTCACACACACTTATACGCACTTACACGCACTTACATGCACTTACACATACTTACACGCACTTACACGCACTTACACGCATGTATACGCATGTATACACATCCACATGCACTTACACATACTTGCACAAATGTTCACGCACCTACACGCACCTACACGTACTTACACATACTTATACGCACTTCCACGCACTTACACGCACTTACACATGCTTACATGCACTTAGACGCACTTAAACGAACTTACACCCAAGTACACGTACTTACACGTACTTACACACACTCACACACACTTACATGAACTTACACACACTTACACCCACTTATACACACTTGCACACACTTCCACGTACTTACACGCACTTACACGCACTTACAAGCACCTATACCCACTTATACGTACCTAAACGTACTCACACGCACTTACACGCACTTATACACACTCACACGCACTAACACGCGTTTACACGCACTAACACACAGTTACATGCATTTACACACACTTACATGTACTTACACGCACTTACACACACTTACACACACTTACATGCACCTATACGCACTTACACGTACTTACACACACTTACACGCACTTATATGCACTTACACACACTTACACACACCTACACGCACTTACACACACTTACCCGCACTTACACGAACTTACACGCACTGATACACTCTTACACGTACTTACACGCACTTACCTACACTCACACAAAGGTACACCCACTTACATGCACTGACACATACCTACACACACGTATACGCACTTACACGCACTTATACGTACTTACACGCACATGCACGCACTTAGACACACTTACACACATTTACACACATTTACACGTACTTACACGTACTTACACGTACTTACACGTACTTACACGTACTTCTACCCTATAAGACGTACATACATGCACTTACACGCACTTACACGCACGTACACGCATTACATGCACTTAAACACACTTATACACACTTATACACACTTACACAAACACACACGCACTTACACGAACTTACACACACTTACACACACTTGCAAACACTTACACGCACTTATACATACTAACACCCATTAACACATACTCACACGCACTTACACGCACTTACATGTACTTACACGCATGTACACGCACTTACACGCACGTAGACACACGTACATGCACATGTTTGCACTTACACGTACTTACACCCACTTACACGCACTTAGACACAACTACACATACTTACACACACTTACACATACTTACACGCACTTACACACAGTTACATTTAGTTACACATACTTATGTGCACCTACACACACTTGCACACACCTACACGCATTTACATGCACTTACGCGCACTTGCATGCAGTTACACGCACTTACATGCACTTACACGCACTTACACGCACTTACACGTACTTATACAAACTTTCACGTACCTACATATACCTACACGCGCTGACACGCACTTACACGTACTAACATGTACTTACATACACGTACACGCACTTACACGTACTTACACATACTTACACACACTTATACGCACTTACATGCACTTACACACACTTAAACAAACTTATACGCATGTACACGCACTTACACACACTTACATGTACTTGAATGCACTTACATGCAGTTACACGCATTTTCAAAATCTTACACGTACATACATGTACTTACAGGTACTTCCACGCACTTACACGCACTTCCACACACTTACACGCACTTATACGTACTTCCACATACTTATATGCACTTACGCGTACTTACGCAAACTTGAACACACTTACACGCACTTGCACGCACTTACACAAACTTACACGTACTTAGATGTACCTATACACACTTACACCCACTTACACCCACTTACACGTGCTTACACGCACTTACATGCACTTACATGCAATTACACGCACTTATACGCACTTATTCGCACTTACACAAACGTACACACAGTTACACATACTTACACACACTTCCTTGCACTTACACGCACTTGTACGCACTTACAATCACGTAGACACACTCACGCACACTCAGAGGGACTAACACACATTTACACGCACTCGCACATACTTACACATACATACACATACTTACACACACCTACACGCACTTACACGCACTCACACGCACTGACATGCACTTACACATACATACACGTACTTACACGCACTTACATGTACTTACACGTACTTACATGCACTTACATGCACTTGAACGCACTTACACACACTTACACAAACTCACACGTACTTAGACCAACTTGCAAGTACTAACATACACTTACACAAACTTACACCTACTTGCATGCACTAACACGCGCTTACACGCACTTACAAGCACCTACACGCACTTACACACACTTACACCCACTTACTTGCAAGTATATGCACTTAGACGCAGTAACATGCACTTACACAAACTTACACACACTTCCACGTACTTACATGCCCGTACACGAACTTAAACTGCACTTTGATGCACTTACACACACTTACACGCACCTACACGCACGTACATGCACTTACACGTACTTAAACGAACTTACACACATGTATACGGAATCACGCACTTACAAACACTTACTTACAGGCACTTACACACACTTCTACACACTTAGACGCACTTACACAAACTTACACACACTTCCACGTACTTACATGCCCGTACACGAACTTAAACTGCACTTTGATGCACTTACACACACTTACACGCACCTACACGCACGTACATGCACTTACACGTACTTAAACGAACTTACACACATGTATACGGAATCACGCACTTACAAACACTTACTTACAGGCACTTACACACACTTCTACACACTTAGACGCACTTACACAAACTTACACACACTTATACGTACGTACATGCACTTACACGTACTTAAACGAACTTACACACATGTATACGGAATCACGCACTTACAAACACTTACTTACAGGCACTTACACACACTTCTACACACTTAGACGCACTTACACAAACTTACACACACTTATACGTACGTACATGCACTTACACCAACTTACACACACTGACACACACTTACACGTACTTACACATACTTACACGCACTTCCACGCACTTATACGTACTTACACATACTTCCACCTACTTACACGCACTTACATGCAATTACAAGCACTTACACACATATACACGATTCTACACGCACTTACACATACTCACATGCACCTACACGCACATACACGACTTACATGCACTTACACGCACTTATACGTACTTACACACACATACATAAACGTACACGCACTTTCACACACTTACACAAACGTACACTGACTTACACGTAGTTACGCAAACATACACGTACTTACACGGACTTACACGCATGTACACGCAATTACACATACTTACACATACTTATACACACTTACACGCACTTACACACACTTAAACGCACTTACACATACTTGCACGCACTTACACGTACTTATACGTACTTAAACGTACTCACACGCACTTCCACATACTTACACATGATTCCACGTACTTACACGCCGTTATACGCAGTCACACGCACTCACACATACTCAACGACACTAACACACATTTACACGTACTCACGCACTTACACTCACTTACGTGCACTTGAACCCACTTACACCTACTTACATGTACTTTCAAGCCCTTACAGGTACTTACACGTACTTACACGCACTTATACATACTTACATACACTTACACGTACTTAGACGTACTTACACGCACTTACACATGCTTACACTCGCTTACATGGACTTACACACACTTACTTGCAGTTACACGTACTTACACGTACTTACACATACTTACACGCACTTACACACACTTAAACATACTTACACGCACTTACACGCACTTATACGTACTTACACATACTTACTTGCACTTACATGTACTTATACGCACTTACTTGCACTTACACGTACTTACACGCACTTAAACGTGCTTAAATGTACTTACACGCACGTACACAAACTTATACACACTTACACGTACTTACACGCACTTTCAGGCACCTACACACACTGACACATACTTACGCACACTTATATGCAGGTACATGCACTTACATGCACTTACACGCACTTATACGCACTTACACAAATGTACACACACTTACACGCACTTATACACACTTACACGTAGTTACACGTACGTACACGCACTTACACGCACAAACATGCACTTACACGCACCTACACGTACTTACACGCACATACACGTACTTACACGCACTGACAAGCACTTACACAAACTTATATGTACTTACACCAACTTACACATACTTACACACACTTACACGCACTTACATGCACTTACAGAAACTTACACGCACTTACAAGTACTTAATCAAACTTACACATACTTACACGCATTTACACACACATACATGCACTAACACGCACTTACAGGCCCTTACAAGCACTTCCACACACTTACACACACTTACACGCTCTTACACACACAAACATGCATTTACATACACTTTTAGACACTAACAAACACTTCCACACACTTACACGCACTTACACGAACGTACTCGCACTTCTATGCACTTACACGCACTTACACCAATGTAAAAAGCACTTACATACACTTACATGCACTTACATGCACTTACATGCACTTACACACACTTACATGCACTTACACACACTTACACACACTTAAACGAACGTACTCGCACAAATACATACTTATACGTACTTATACACACTTACATGCACTTACACGCACTTACACACACTTACAAACACTTACACGTACTTTCACAAACTCACACACACTTACACGTACTTATATGCATTTACATGCACTTACACACGCTTACGTGCACTTACACGTACTTACATGCACTTACACGCACTAACACGCACTCACACGTACTTACACGCACTTACATGTACTTACACATACTTACACGTGCTTACTTTCTTTTACACGTACTTACACACACTTACACGTACTTACACGCGCTTACACGTACTTACACGCACGTGTATGCACTTACATGCACTAACATTCACTTACACGTACTTGTACGCACTTACATGCACTTACACACATTTACATGCACTTACACGCACTTACACAAACTTACACACACTTACACCAGCGTATCCGTACTTACACACACTTACACACACTTACACGCACTAACAGGCACTTACACTCACTTACACGCACTTGCACAAACATACACGCAATTACACTCATTTACACACACACTTACATGCACTAACACGCACTTGCATGCACTTACAAGTACTTACACACACTTACACGCTCATCCACGCACTTACACGCACATATACATACTTACACGCAGTAACACATACTTCTACGCACATCCATGTACTTATACGAACTTACACGCACATCTACGCACTTACACCAACGTAAACCGTACTTACACACACTTACACGTACTTACAACAACTTATATGCACATATACGCACTTCAACAAACTTAAACTCCCGTACACATACTTACACGCACTTATACGTACTTACACGCACTTACATGCACATATACACACACACACACACACTCACACATACTTACACAAACTTACACACACTTACACGCACTTACACACACCTATTCAAACTTACACGTACTTACACGCACTTACCTGTACTTACACGCACTTCCACGTACTTACACGCACTAACACACACTTCCATGCACTTTCACGCACTTACATGTACGAACACAGAATTACACGCACTTACACGCATTTATATGCACTTACACGCACTTACACGAACTTTCACACACTTACACACACTTACACAACTTACACGCACTTACATGTATTTACACGGACATACACAAACGTACACACACTTACACGCATGTACGCAAAATTACACACACTTACCTGCACTTACACACACCTTCACACACTCACACGCACTTGTATGCACTTACACCCACTTACACTAACTCATGCACTTACACGGACGTACACGCACTTACATGCACTTACACGCACTTACACACACTTGTACATATATACACCTCCTTACACGCACTTACACACACTTACACACACTTCCACACACTTGCATGCACTTACACGCACTCACGCGCACTTACAGGTACTCACACGCACTAACACATATTTACATGCACTCGCACGCACTTACACATACTTACACGCACTTACACACACTTACACACACGTTTACATACTTACACATACTTTCACGTACTTACACGCACTTACACGAACTTACACGTGCTTACTCGCACTTATACTTACTTTCACGCACTTACTTGCACTTACACATACTTACACCCACTTACACGTGCTAACATGTACTTACACGCACTTACACTTGAGTACACAAACTTACACACACTTACACACACTTACACGTACTTACACGTACCTACACACACTCACACACACTTACACACACTTACACGCAATTACATGCACTTGGACACACTTAGACACACTTACACGCACTTACTCACACTTATGTGCACTTACACAAACATACACACACTTACACGGAATTCCACACACTTTCACACACTAACACGCACGTACACACACTTACACGCACTAAGATGCACTTACACACACTTACACTTACTTACACGCACTTAAATGCACTTACGCGCACTTATACGTACTTACACAAACTTACACATACTTATACACACTTACACACACTTGCAAACACTTGCAAACACTTCAACGCACTTACACGTACTAACACGGATATACAAACACTCACACACACTTACACGTACTTACATGCACTTATGCGCATTTACACGCACTTACACGTACTTACACACACTTACATGCACCTACATGCACTTACACACATTTACACGCACTTATGCGTACTTACACACACTTGCACACACTTACACACACTTACATACACTTACTCACATTTGCATGCACTTACATGCACTTACACGCACTTACACGCACTTACACGCACGTATACAAACTTTCACGTACCTACATACGCCTACACACGCTTACACGCACTTACACGTACTTTCACACACTTACATGTACTCACACGCACTTACACCCACTTACACATACTTACACACACTTATACACACTTACATGTACTTATACACACTTAAACAAACTTATGCGCATGTATACGCACTTACACACACTAACACGCACTTACGTGCACTTACATGCACTAACACGCACTTTCACAAACTTACATGTAATTACACGCACTTACACATACTTATACACACTTGCACACACTTCGACACACTTGTACGTACTTCCACACACTTACATGCACTTACGCGCACTTACGCAAACTTAGACACACTTACACCCATGTTCACGCACTTACACGCACTTACACATACTTACACGCACTTATATATACTTACGCCCACTTCCACCCACTTACACAAACTTACACGCACTTACACGCACTTACATGCACTTATACGCACTTATACGCACTTACACAAACGTACACACACTTACACATACTTACACACACTTCCACATACTTACACACACTTGTACGCACTTACAAGCACTTAGACGCACTCACGCACACTCACAGGGACTAACACACATTTACACGCACTCACACGTCTTTATCCACACTTACACGCACTTACACACACTTACACGCACTTACACACACTGACACGCACTGACATGCACTTACACATACATACACGTACTTACACGCACTTACACGTACTTGCACACATTTACACGCACTTACACTCACTTACACGCACATGCACGCACTTACACACACTCACACAAACTCACACGTACTTCAGCCAACTTACACATACTTACACACACTTACACAAACTTACACGTACATACATGCACTAACATGCACTTACACATACTTACAAGCACCTACACGCACTTACACGCACGTACACACACTTATACACACTTATATGCACTTACACGCACTTACATGTACTTACACAAACTTACACGCACTGCCACATACTTTCATGCACTTACACAAACTTAAACCGCACTTACACGCACTTATACACACTTACACGCACTTACATGCACATACATGCACTTACATGCACTTAAACAAACGTACACACATGTATACACATTTCACGCACTTACACACACTTACATGCACTTACACGCACTTACACACACTCCTATACACTTATACGCACTTACGCAAACCTAGACACACTTACACCCATGTTCACGCACTTACACGCACTTACACGTACTTACACGCACTTATATATACTTACGCCCACTTCCACCCACTTACACAAACTTACACGCACTTACACGCACTTACATGCACTTATACGCACTTATACGCACTTATACGCACTTATACGCACTTACACAAACGTACACACACTTACACATACTTACACACACTTCCACATACTTACAAACACTTGTACGCACTTACAAGCACTTAGACGCACTCACGCACACTCACAGGGACTAACACACATTTACACGTACTCACACGTCTTTATCCACACTTACACGCACTTACACACACTTACATGCACTTACACACACTGATACGCACTGACACGCACTTGCACATACATACACGTACTTACACGCACTTACACGTACTTGCACGCATTTACACGCACTTACACTCACTTACATGCACATGCACGCACTTACACACACTTACACGAACTCACACATACTTAAGCCAACTTACACGTACTTACACACACTTACACAAACTTACAAGTACGTACATGCACTAATACGCACTTACACATACTTACAAGCACCTACACGCACTTACACGCACGTACACACACTTATACACACTTATATGCACTTACACGCACTTACATGTACTTACACAAACTTACACGCACTGCCACATACTTACATGCACTTACACAAACTTAAACCGCACTTACACGCACTTATACACACTTACACGCACTTACATGCACGTACATGCACT
>SZWC01020073.1:38438-50705 GCA_023375785.1 Penium margaritaceum
CACTTATATGCACTTACACGCACTTACATGTACTTACACAAACTTACACGCACTGCCACATACTTACATGCACTTACACAAACTTAAACCGCACTTACACGCACTTATACACACTTACACGCACTTACATGCACGTACATGCACTAACATGCACTTAAACAAACGTACACACATGTATACACATTTCACGCACTTACACACACTTACATGCACTTACACGCACTTACACACACTCCCATACACTTATACGCACTTACGCAAACTTAGAAACACTTACACCCATGTTCACGCACTTACACGCACTTACACGTACTTACACACACTTATATATACTTACGCCCACTTCCACCCACTTACACAAACTTACACGCAGTTACACGCACTTACATGCACTTATACGCACTTATACGCACTTATACGCACTTACACAAACGTACACACACTTACACATACTTACACACACTTCCACATACTTACACACACTTGTATGCACTTACAAGCACTTAGACGCACTCACGCACACTCACAGGAACTAACACACATTTACACGCACTCACACGTCTTTATCCACACTTACACGCACTTACACACACTTACACGCACTTACACACACTGATACGCACTGACACGCACTTACACATACATACACGTACTTACACGCACTTACACATACTTGCACGCATTTACACGCACTTACACTCACTTACACGCACATGCACGCACTTACACACACTTACACAAACTCACACGTACTTAAGCCAACTTACACGTACTTACACACACTTACACAAACTTACACGTACGTACATGCACTAACACGCACTTACACATACTTACAAGCACCTACACGCACTTACACGCACGTACACACACTTATACACACTTATATGCACTTACACGCACTTACATGTACTTACACAAACTTACACGCACTGCCACATACTTACATGCACTTACACAAACTTAAACCGCACTTACACGCACTTATACACACTTACACGCACTTACACGCACTTACATGTACTTACACAAACTTACACGCACTGCCACATACTTACATGCACTTACACAAACTTAAACCGCACTTACACGCACTTATACACACTTACACGCACTTACACGCACTTACATGTACTTACACAAACTTACACGCACTGCCACATACTTACATGCACTTACACAAACTTAAACCGCACTTACACGCACTTATACACACTTACACGCACTTACACGCACTTACATGTACTTACACAAACTTACACGCACTGCCACATACTTACATGCACTTACACAAACTTAAACCGCACTTACACGCACTTATACACACTTACACGCACTTACACGCACTTACATGTACTTACACAAACTTACACGCACTGCCACATACTTACATGCACTTACACAAACTTAAACCGCACTTACACGCACTTATACACACTTACACGCACTTACACGCACTTACATGTACTTACACAAACTTACACGCACTGCCACATACTTACATGCACTTACACAAACTTAAACCGCACTTACACGCACTTATACACACTTACACGCACTTACATGCACGTACATGCACTTACATGCACTTAAACAAACATACACACATGTATACACATTTCACGCACTTACACACACTTATATACACTTACACGCACTAACACACACTCCCATACACTTATACGCACTTACGCAAACTTAGACACACTTACACCCATGTTCACGCACTTACACGCACTTCCACGTACTTACACACACTTATATATACTTACGCCCACTTCCACTAACTTACACAAACTTACACGCACTTACACGCACTTACATGCACTTATACGCACTTATACGCACTTATACGCACTTACACAAACGTACACACACTTACACATACTTACACACACTTCCACATACTTACACACACTTGTACGCACTTACAAGCACTTAGACGCACTCACGCACACTCACAGGGATTAACACACATTTACACGCACTCACACGTCTTTATCCACACTTACACGCACTTACACACACTTACACGCACTTACACACACTGACACGCACTGACACGCACTTACACATACATACACGTACTTACACGCACTTACACGTACTTGCACGCATTTACACGCACTTACACTCACTTATACGCACATGCACGCACTTACACACACTTACACGAACTCACACGTACTTAAGCCAACTTACACGTACTTACACACACTTACACAAACTTACACGTACGTACATGCACTAATATCGCACTTACACATACTTACAAGCACCTACACGCACTTACACGCACGTACACTCACTTATACGCACTTATATGCACTTACACGCACTTACATGTACTTACACAAACTTACACGCACTGCCACATACTTACATGCACTTACACAAACTTAAACCGCACTTACACGCACTTATACACACTTACACGCACTTACATGCACGTACATGTACTTACATGCACTTAAACAAACGTACACACACGTATACACATTTCACGCACTTACACACACTTACATGCACTTACACGCACTTACACACACTCCCATACACTTATACGCACGTACACAAACGTACATACATGTACACGCACGTACACGCACATACACCAACTTACGCGTACTTACACGCACATACACGTACTTACACGCACTTACACATACTTCCACACACTCACACGTACTTTTACATACTTCCACGTACTTACACGCACTTACATGCACTTACACGCACTTACACACACATACACGAATTTATATGCACCTACACAAACTTACATGCACTTACACGCACGTACACGACTTACACAAACTTACACACACTTACACAAAGGAACACTTACTTACACGCAGTTATGCAAACTTACATGCACCTACATGCACTTACACGCACTTACTCGGACTTACACATACTTACATGCACTTATACACACTTACACGTACTTACACACTTACACACACTTACAAACACTTACACGCACTTACACGTACTTACACATACTTCCACATACTTACACACACTTATACGCACTCACACGCACTAACACACATTTACACGTACTCACACACACTTATACACACTTACGTGCACTTACACGCACTTACACATACTTACACATGCTTACGCGTACTCACAGGCACTTACACGCACTTACACACACTTTCACGTACTTACACACATTTACACGTACTTACACGTACTTACATGTACTTACACTTACTTACACGTGCTTACACGCACTGACATGTACTTTCACGCACTTATTTGCACTAACACGTACTTACACATACTTACACGTACTTACACGTACTTACACACACTTAGACACACTTCCACACACTTAAACGCACTTAAACGCACTTACACGCGCTTACACGTACTTACACATACTTACTTGCACTTACACATACTTACACACACTTAGTTGCACTTACGCGTACTTACATGCACTTACACGTGCTTACATGTACTTACATGCACGTACACACAGGTACACAAACTTACACGCACTTATACACAATCATATGTAGTATCATGCACTTATACATACTTGAACACACTTACACGCACTTACACACACTTACACAAACGTACACGCACTTACACGCACATACACGCACTTACACACACTAACATACACTTATAGACATTTACACGCACTTACACACACTTACACGTACTTACACGCACTTACACGCACTTACACAAACTTATACGTACTTACACCAACTTACACGTACTGACACATACTTACACGCACTAACATGTACTTACACGCACTTACACGCACTTATACGTACTTACACAAACTTACATGCACTTACACGCATTTTTACACACTTACATGTACTAGCACGCACTTACACGCCCCTATAAGCACATACACACACTTACCCACACTTACACGCTCTTATACACACCTACACGTACTTACACGCACTTATACACACTTACACACACTTCCATGCACTTACACGTACTTATATGAACTTACACACACTTCTTTGCACTTACATGTACTTACACCAACGTAAAAAGCACTTACACACACTTACATGTACTTACACGCACTTACATGCACTTACATACACTTATACAAACTTACACAGACACGTATTTATACAAACTTACACACACTTACACGGACTTGCACTTACTTACACAAACTTACACGTACTTACACACACTTACATGTACTTACACGTACTTCCACACACTTACATGCACTAACACACACTTCCATATACTTACATGTACTTACATGCCCTTACACGTACCTACACATACTTAAACACACTTACATGCACTTACACGCACTTACACGCACTTACACAGACTTACACGCACTTACACGACTTACACACACTTATACGCACTTACACATACTTACATACACTTACACGAACGTACACGTACTTACATGCACTTAAGCAAACTTACACACACGTACACGCACTTACACACACTTTCACACACTTGCACGCACTTATACGCACTTACACCCACTTACACTGACTCATGCACTTACCCACACTTACGTGCACGTACACGTACCTACACGCACGTACATGCACTTACGCGTCCTTATACGCACTTACATGCACTTACACGCACTTACGCGTACTTATACGTACTTCCATGCACTTACATGCACTTACATGCACTTACACATACTTACACGAACTTACACGCACTTACATGCACTTACACATAGTTACACGCACTTCCACACACATACATGTACTAACACGCACTAACACATAATTACACGCACTTATACAAACTTACACGCACTTACACGTACTTACACGCACTTACACACACTTACATGCACTTACACACACTTATACACACTTGCACACATGTACAGGCACTTACATGCACTTACACGTACTTACACGTACTTACACGTACTTATACCCACTTACACGCACTTACACAAAATTTCATGCACCTACACACACACCTCTACATACTAACACATACTTACACAAACTTACATACTCTTACACATACTGAAACGCACTTACACGCACTTTTACGCACTTACACGTACTTACAAGCACTCACACGTACGTACATGCACTTATACACACTCACACAAACGCACACGCACTTACACGCACGTACTCACACTTACACGCACTTACACGTACTTACACACACTTACACGTACTTACATACACTTACACGTACTTAGGCGCACTTACACGCACTTCCACACACTTAAAGGTACTTACACGTACTTATGCGGAATTGTGTACAGTTACACAAACTTACACGCACTTACATGCACTTCCACGTACTTACACAAACTTACACGCACTTACGCGTACTCACATGCACTTACACGCATGTACATGCACTTACACGAACTTACATGCACTTGCACGCAATTACATACACTTACACACACTTATACAAACGTACACGTACTTACGTGATCTTACGTGCACTTACACGCACTTACGCGCACTTACACACACTTACACAAAGTTACACATGCTTTTACAAACTTGTACCCACTTACACGCATTTACATACACTTACGTGTACTTACACGTACATACACATACTGACACAAACTTACATGTACTTAAACGCACTTACACGCACTTACTTGTACTTACACGTACTTACACGCACCTACGCGCACCTACTTGCACTTACACGAAGTTACACGCACTTACACGTACTCACTGATACTTATATGCACATACACACACTTATACACACTAACACGCACTTACACGCACGTACACACACGTACATGCACTTACACACACTTACATGCACTTATACATACCTACCCACACTTACACATACTTACACACACTTACACATAGTGACACGCATTTAGACGTACTTACACGCACTTACACGCACTTACACGCACTTACACATACTTGTACAAACTTACATGCACTTGCATGCACTTACACGTACTTCAACACTTCCACGCACTTACACGCACTTAAACATACTTACACGCACTTACACACAATTACACAAACCTACATGCACTTACACGCACTTATACGTACTTACACATACTTACGCGCACTTACACGAACTTAGACACACTTGCACACACTTACACGAACTTTCACCCACTTACCAGCACTTACACGCACTTACCCACACTCACACAAACTTACACGCACTTACACATACTAACATACTCTAATACGCACTTACATGCACATACACGCACTTACACGCACTTACACACTTTTACACAAATGGAAATGTACTTACACATACCTACACGCACTTAGGCGCATGTACATGCACTTCCACATGTTTATACGAACTTACATGCACTTAGACACACTTACACATACTTTCACACGCTTCCACATACCTACACACACTTACAATCACTCCCACACACTTACACACACTTACACGCACTTCCACACACTTCGATCACTTACAGGCACTTACACGCACTTACACGGACTAACATGCACTTACACGTACTTACTTACTTACATGCACTTGCACACACTTACACAAACGTTCACGAACTTACATGCACTTATACGCACTTAAATGCACTTACACACACTTACACAAAATTACATACACATACATGCACTTATATGCACTAACACGCACTTACATGCACTTACGTGCACTTATACGCACTTACGCACACTTACACACACTTATCCACACTTACACAAACTTACACGTACATACACGTACAGACACGCACTTACACGTACTTACTTGCACATACACGTACTTACATGCACTTACACGTACTTACACGTACTTACACGTACTTACACGCACCTTCACGCAATTACACGCACTTGCACAAACTTAGAGGCACTTACACGCACTTACACGCACTTCCACACTTTCACACACTTACACGCACTTAGATGCAATTACACGCACTGACACAGACTTACACGTACTTACACACACTTACACTAACTTATACGTATGTATACGCACTTACATGCACTTACGCGCAGTTACATGATCTTGCATGAACGTATTTGCACTTAACACACTTACACACAATTACCAATACTTACACGCACTTACACTTACTAACACATACTTATACATACTTCCACGTACTTACCCGTACCTACACGCACTCACCCAAACTTACACAAACTTACACATACTGACACGCACTTAAACGCACTTACGCGCTTTTACCCGCACTTATATGAACTTACACGCACTAACACGCACTGACACACACTGACATGCACTTACACGTACTTAAACGCACTTATACGCACTTACACAAACTTACACGCACTTAGACTCACTTCCACGCACTTACATCCACTTACACGCACTTACACGCACTTACACAAACGTACATGCACTTACACATACTTGTACGCAGTAACACGCACTTACACACACTTATACATACTTGTACGTACTTACATGCACTTACACGTACTTATACGCACTTACACACACTTACACAATTTTTCACGCACATACACGCACCTACACGCACTTACACGCACTTACACGCACTTACATACACTTGCACAAACTTACATGCACATACACGCACTTACACGCACTTACACTCACTTACACGTACTTGCACACACATACACACACTTACACGTTCTTACACGCACTTACACACACTTACACGTAGTTATACTTTTTTACACAAACTTCCACGCACTTACACGCACTTACACTCACTTACACGTACTTGCACACACATACACACACTTACACGTTCTTACACGCACTTACACACACTTACACGTAGTTATACTTTTTTACACAAACTTCCACGAACTTACACGCACTTACATACACTTACACAAGCTTATACGTACTTACATGCACTTACACACACTTTCACACACTTACATGCAATCCCACATACTTGCACACACTTCCACGTACTTCCACGCACATACACTCACTTACACGCACATACATGCACTTACACGCACTTACACGCACTTATACGCACTTACACGCACTTAAACACACTTATTCAAAATTACACGTACTTACACACACTTTTACATACTTACACACACTTACACACACTAACACGCACTTACATGCACTTCCACACACTTACTTGTACTTACACAAACTTACATGCACTTACACGCACTGACACACACTGACATGCACTCACACACACTTACACACACTTACACGGACTTACATACACATACATGCAGTTACACCTACTAACATGCACTTACACGCACTTCCATGCACTTACATGCGCTTAAACCCACTTAAATGTACTTACAGACACTTACACGCACTTACACACACTTTCACGTACTTCCGCCTACTTATACGCACTTTTAAATACTTACACATACTTACACGCACTTACACAAACTTCCACGTACTTACACACACGTACACGTACTTGCACGCACTTGCACCAACGTATACACACTTACACGCACTCACACGTAGCTACACACTCTTACACGCAATTACATGCACTAACACCAACTTACATATACTTACAGGCACTTAGACAAACTTACACACACTTACACGCACTTACACGTACTTACACGCACTTACACACACTTACACGTACCTACACGCACTTGCACACACTTGCACACACACTTACATGCACTTACATGCACTTACACGCACTTACACGCATTTTCACGCACTTACACGCACTTACATGTACTTTCACGCACTTTAACGAACTTGCTCACACCTCCACGCACTTACACGCACTTACACGTACTTACACCCACATACACACACTTACACGTACTTACACAAACTTGCACGCACAAACATGCAAGTACACAAACTTACAGGTACTTACACACACTTACACACACTAACATGCACCTTCATGCGCTTCCACACACTCATATGCACTTCCACGCACTTCCATGCACTTACACACACATGCGCACCCTTACACGCACTTACACACACTTACACGCACTTACACGCACCTACACACACTTACTCACACTTACTTAAACTTACACGCACTTACATGCAGTGACACTTCCTTACACACACTTACCCCTAGTTACACAAACTAACACGTACTTACACACACTAACACACACTGACACGCACTTACACATACTTACACACACTTACACACACTTACACGCACTTACACATACTTACACACACTTATACGCAGTTATACACACTTACACGCACTTATACGCACTTAAACGCACTTCCACACACTTACGTACACTTACACACACTAACACACACTTACACAAACTTACACACACTTACACGCACTTATATGTAGTAATATACACTTACACGTACTTAGATGCACTAACACACTCTTACACATACTTACATGCACTTACACGAACTTACACGTACTTTCACGCACTTACACACTCTTACACGTAGTTACACGCACTTACACACACTTACACACACTGGCACACTCTTACACGTACTTAAACGCACTTACACGTACTTACACGCACTTACACATACTTATACGCACTTATAGACACTTACACAACATTTCACGCACGTACATGCACCTCCACACACATACACGTACTTACATACACTTACACGCATTTACGCACACTTATACGCGCTTACATGCACTTACACGCATTTACACATACTTGCAAGCACTTACATGTACTCACACACACTTTAACAAACTTACATGCACTTACACACACTTACACGCACTTACACCCACTTACACCTACTTACACGTACTTACACGTACTTACACAAACTTACACGCACTTACACGCACTTACACGCACTTACACAAACTTACACGTACTTACACACCCTTGCACACATGTACACACACTTACATGCACTTCCACGTACTTTCACGCACTTCCACGTACTTCCACGCACTTACACGCACTTATATGTACTTACACGCACGTACACACACTTACACGTACTTACATGCACATACACACACTTAGACTTAATTACACAAACTTACATGGACTTACACGTACTTATACAACTTACACATACTTACACGCACTTACCCGCACTTACACAAACTTACACGCACATACACGTACTGATACGCACTTACATGTACTTACGTACATACACGCACTTACACACACTTACACGCACTTACACGCACTTACACATATTACACACACTTACATGCACTCATTTGGTCAACATTTACAACTCACAACACGAGTCACAGATAGTCAAAGGGGGCTAAGAATGGTTTGGCAACACTAGCTGTTAACAAGAAAGCACAAAGACCTTTGATACGTAATGACACGGCGTGGTAACCATGTACAGTGACAAACCAATGTAGGCATACGTCACAAATCATCAACAAACGGATTTCACAGTGTGTGGTCAACGTTGAAAACTCATGACACAAGTCACAAATGGTCTGTGGGGGAAACCATGGGTTGGGAACACTAGTTTTCAACTAGCAAGTAGAAAGATTTTCAACAAGCAGTGGCACGGTGTGGCTAGCGTGCACAGTGACCAACCAAAGGATGCACACGTCACTTACTCTGACCGAAGAAGTCCACTATGTATGGTCAACATTGAACACTCATAACACGAGTCACAAATGGTCAAATGGAGAGACAATAGGTTGGGAACCCTATGTATCGACTAGAAAGACAAATAACTTCAATACGTAGTGGTATGGTGTGGCTACAATGCATAACAAACGACCAAACTAGGCATATGTCACCGACCATGATGAAAGAATTTCAACATGGGTGGTCAACATTCACCAACTATAACACGAGTCACAAACGGTCAGAGAGGGAAACAATGGTCTGTGAATATCAGTTCTCAACTAGAAAGTACAGCGACGTTCAATTTGTATAAGCACGGTGTGGCTACCATGCACAAGGACCGACCAAAGTAGGCATATGTACTACCCTTGACCAAAGAAGCCCGCTGTGTATGGTCAGTGTTGACAACTCATAATATAAGTCACAAATGGTTAGAGGGGGAGACAACTAGAATCAACTAGCAAGCACAAGGATCTTCAATACGTTGTGGCACGGTGTGGATACCATGCACGATGACCAACCAAAGTAGGCATATGCCACTGACCAAGACCAGATAATTTCACTTAGTGTGGTTGATTTTGACAACTCATAACACGAGTCACAAATGGTCAGGGTGGAAGAAAATGGTTTGTGAATACTAGTTATCAACTAGCAAGTAAAAATACCTTCAATATGTAGTGGCACAGCGTGGCTACCACACACAGTGACCAACCAAAGTATGCATATGTTACTGACCATGACCAACGCATTTCACTTCATGTGGTCAGTGTTGAGAACTCACAACACGAGTCACTGATAGTCAGAGGGGGGTTACAATGGTTTGGGAACACTAGCTATCAACTAGAAAGCACAAATACATTCAATACATAGTGACACAGCGTGGTAACCACGTACAGTGACAAACCAAAGTAGGCATATGTCACTAACCATGACCAAAGAATTTCAATATGGGTGGTCAACGTTCACAAACCATAACATGAGTCACGAATGGTTAGACGGGGAAAACATGGTTTCAAAACACTATGTGTCTTCTAGCATGTAAAACAATTTTTCGTATGTATTGGCACGGTATGGCTACCGTGCACAGTGACCTATCCAAGTAGGCATACATCACTGCTCATGACCAAAGAAGTTTAGTGTGTGTGGTCTATGTTCACAACTCATAATACACGTCAAGACAGGATAGAGAGATAGACAATGGTTTGTGAATAGTCGGTATCGACTAGCAAGTACAAAAACCTTTGATAAGTGGTGGCACTGTGTCGCTACCATGTACAATGACCAACCAAAGTATGCTTGTGTCACTGAATATCATGAAACGGTTTTCACTGTGTGTAGTCAACCTTCCTTCTTACGACTGGTCAATCCGAGCAATGGTTGAGAGGTTATTCAAGCTCGAAGTTGCAAAACTTGAAATTCCGTCAGCGTCCATTTCATATGATTGAACTAACTTTGTTATCATTCATACTTTTTAGAAGTACCCTCTAATCTTGCACCCCTTGTTTTATGCCCTTTACCCATACGAACCCTCATAATATCATTTGGACATCATACGAACACCATGTGAATTGGCTTAGTGCTAATAGAGCTAGGTTCTGGAGCGGTAGGTTCTGGGTTTGAATCCTTGTATGCGCAATATAGAATACGCTTGTGACCTGGGGAGGGGGGCGGCCGTGTTGTGATACCTCAACTCTACCTTCAAGCCTAAGCTGTGGGGGATAGGGGGGGGGGGGGGGGG
>SZWC01020074.1:2233-12422 GCA_023375785.1 Penium margaritaceum
AATTTGGCTAAGTCTGGAACGCTGAATATAAAGAACAAGGAGAGAGTACAAATGAGCCCCTAGCGGGCTTAAGTAGGGGCGCCGGCAGCTAGCCGCACCGGGCCCCGTCATCCCCGCTGAGCCGAAACGGGTCAGCGGGGAGAACGCACTGCGTACACCATGATAACAATAACGGTGGTCTCCTCGAGGCACCGGAACAGCTCTCCGAGTACCCGGGTCTCGACCACCGAGAAAATAGGAACAGTGCCAGAAAATCTCAGAATCAGCGTCCAGTCATCACAGACGGCTTTCCGAACATCGGAAGCCCCACAATAGCCATCGGGTCTCCTCGTCGCACCGGTACAGTCAACCGGGTGCGCGGGTCTGAACCCACCGAGAAAACTCTCCTACCTCCTGACAAGCCCACATGGCTGCCGGAACGCATCGACCGCGTCTCGCCGGCGCTGTCGTAGGTGCTGGAGAAGTCTCGGTGCAGTCCGGAGGCCCGTCGTGTCGTCACGCCCTCCTCTGTCATATACCCCGATGTGGGTGTATCGGTAAACTAGCAGTGTCGGTCGTGACGGGTGGAAGCCACACAAACCAACAATGCACGTGCCGTGTATCGGTGGAGACATGAATCATGAGCGTAGAATCGTCAGAGCACATGGAGGTGTAGGTAGTTGTGGTTGCTAGGGTAAGCAAGCAAGCAAGCAAACAGGTGGAGGGAGCGACGCCATGGATCGGGGGCAAGCTCACGTTATGTATGATAGTCGAAAGACAAATGGTGAGCGAGTAAGGAGCAAGAGAAGTGATAAGCACCAGTTGACCGGGCCACCCACGCGAGACTCTCGACATGGAGCTCGGACGCCACCCACGGATCTAACCCGGACCTGGAGCGAACGAGCTTTAGCGGGTTTCTCACACGTCGGCATAAACCGGACGTGTGGTCCAGTGAGATCAGTAACCTGGCTTATTGACGCTAGAGAGAAGTTTCCTAGAACCTTCCTAACCACTTGCCGCGACACTAGGCGTCAGCGCCAGGTCAGCGTGTGACAACAATCACCAGTTAGAGACAAAACTGCAAGGGTCTGGGTAGGGACACGAACAGTGTCAGGAAACTCAAACTGAATATAACTGCAGAGAGATAACAAATGACAAGTCCACAGTATAAATACCTGCCACGGCGCACGGCAGGTGTCGCACGCGGCAGTGCAAGGTCTGTCCTAAAACCGGCCCAAAAACACTATTTTGGCCGTAACTCTGCGCAGACAAATCAGAACGCTACGCCGTCTGAACCTAGAGATGCAGAATCTCAAGCCGGGCGCTACGACTGGTCACACACACAAGTCCGGCACCGATCGGTGGACAGGAAATAAAAAACATGCAAATCGGGCTCAAGAGCCAGTCCACCGAGAAAACTCTAGCGTCTGCAGAAAAACCGCAAAGCACCCCGACAAGCACCCAGGGCGTCGTGGCAGCTCTCTGGCAGCTGCTGGTGGATGGAGCCACCACTCGTCGGTGCTCCGGTGCCAGCTGCGTCCGCATCAAGGATAGTGTCGTTGCGCTCTCCTGTAGCGCTACTCTCCTTGCCGTCGCTCGTGACAGGTGGAAGCTACACACACCAACAGCTAGAAGCCTGCAAACATACAAGAATCCAACCACATCGATCACGAGCGTATGTGGTGCATGCACTCATCCAAGTGTGTACCCCATTCTAGAATGTGGTTGTGCGAAACATCACTACAATCAAACTCTCCACAAGACTGCCGATAGTGTTGTGGTCACCACTGGACAACTTCATGTTGTTGCCACCACTGTGTGCCCCATGTTGTGTCATAGCTTTGCATCGTAGAGCTTTAATCCAGATTAATCACCTACAGTGATGATGTGCATGTGTGTGTAGAATCAAGAGGTCACTTGTGTGTGTCATAGTCACAACCAACACACCCCTATGACCCACAAACGAACATTCCACACACACGAGACAAGAGGCACGTCACATGACAGCAAGACGCACAAGACTCATGTCAGCCTGCGGCATCACGAGAGCGCAACAAGCCAGCAGCATGCACAGCCGCTTTGAACATGCCACTGCTGAGAGCTTTGGTAAGAAATTCTGCACGCTGCTGGCGAGTATCGACCCAGACAACTTGAACTTCTCCAACAGCAATGCGCTCACGTACAAAGTGATGCTCAATGTTGATGTGCTTCGTGCGAGAATGATGCATGCCGTCGTGCTGAGCGATTGCTTTTGCACTTTGGTTGTCAGCATAAATTGATGCAACAGATAGGCATAGGCAACTCTTGCAGCAGGCGGGACAACCACACACTCTCAAACATAACTGTGTTAAGTGCCACGTACTCTGCCTCACTGGAACTCCGGGCAACACAACCCTGTATCCCACTCTTCCAAGAGACAGCAGTTCCACCAACAAGAAAGATGTAACCAGTGCAACTACGAGCATCAGTTTTGTGTGCCCAGTTACGGTCTGTGTACCCGTCTACCACCACAGAGGGCTGAGCACGGTTGCACAATCTCACATGTGAAGTAGACAATGCGTAACGAACGATGCGCAATGTTGCCTCGAGGTGTTTCTGACGAGGTTGTTGGGAGAACTGGGCTAGGAAGTTGACCGAGAAAGCCACGTCCGCTCGAATGGTCGTCGCCAGGTACATGAGGGAGCCGACCACACTCGGGTAGTCACTGACATCGACAGTCTCCCACAGCTCTCCTCAATCGAATGACGTCAGCAAACATTGTCGTGCTGGGGTCATCGGTGTGGACGCTGTGAGAACGTCCGCAAGCAGGGAACAACTCCCCCAATGTGCGGATGTAAGCAGCCTTGTGTACATGTAGAGTATGTCGCTGATGGTCACGCTCAAGCTCCATTTCAAGAAACACTCGCGCAGGATCCAGGTCCTTCATCTTGTATGTCGACCGCAGTAGGTCCTTGACTGACTGGACAGCTGTGGGACTGGGGGAGGCGATGAGTAGGTCATCAACGTAGACAAGGACGGCGATGAATGGCTCTGAGGGGGCACTCAAGAAGAGTGCTAGGTCAACTGTGTTGCAGCTATAACCGCCCTGCTCAAGGGTCGAGGAGATCTCCATGTTCCAACAACGCGGCGACTGCTTGAGCCCATAAAGGGCCTTGCGCAGTCGCCAGACCTTGTTAGTGCCATCGGTGAACCTTGGTGGCTGGACCATATACATCTCTTCGTCGAACCTCCCATGTAGGAAGGCGTTGTTGACGTCCATCTGCTCTAGCTCCCAGTCATACTGAGCTACAAGGCTCAATAGCGCTCGGGCAGTGGTATACCGCCCAACCGGCATCGTTTGATCAATACGTAAGCGCCAATCGGATCAGCAGGAGTACGACGTGCAGTGTCGGCATTGTAGGACCTGATCTCATCAGTGAGACCGTCGGGTCCGGCACGAATGAGGGCACGCACAACGCGGGCAGACTCAAACTCAAGAGGCACAAAAGTAAGGTCAGCAGAGGGATGGGGCTCAAATAGTATTCCCATAGCTGCTCTCCCTGTGCCTAAGCAATGAAGCGGATTTCCCAAGAGTAGAAGGTGAGGTTAGAAGCAAAATGAGGTAGGTGAGAGTCAAAGTCAGGTTTGCGTTGTGCTGATGATGCAAGTGCTTTGGCAACGGCTGCCCCCGAGGCGACTGCAACTGCAAGAGGATCGGAGGAGGATGAGCCAGCAGTGACAAATGCGGAAGGGGATGAGGTGGAGCAGGCAGCAGCAACGCCAACGGTAATGGATGCAGAGGGTGTGTCGCAATGCAGGCTGGAGGCACGTAATGACAAAATCAGCAATGTGATTTACGTAGGCCTCATGGTCAGCCACGCAGCTTGTCCACCACGCAGCTTTTCCTCAGTTGCACGTTGTGCATTGAATGCAACATGTAGAGCAGTGCGCGCGCTGCAGCTCAGCCTGCAAGGCAGTGTATTGGTCATCGTCGAACAGCATGATGCCAGTGACGTGACTCTGCCAAAAAGATTCGGCATAGTTTCCCTTGCCCCAGTGGGCATAGGAAATGTGTGGTGAGTACGACAGGGGTGTGCGGTGACGCAATGAACCTGAACGTACAAACAAGCCAACAAAGAAGAGACAATGACAAAGGCGGAGACCAAGCTCACTAAGCACAGCGGCGAAGGGAGAACAGCGGTGGAAGAGCAGTTGTAGCTGAGGAAGCTACAACTCCAACAGTAGCTGATGTTGAGACGATGAGGCATGCAACTCCCGTCAACGCTGCGTCCAACAAGGTGGAGATGGAAGCAGCAGTCGAGACCAACAGTTGGATGTGACAAGTCGTTCATGATGATGAAGAGGGCAATGCTGATGCCCATGTAGTGGATGTATGAATGGAGTTGACGGCACTAGAGAGTGTCATCGTCGCTGCAGCTGCTATTATTGCAACTGCGTCAACGATGGCTATGATCTGGGTGGCGACGTTCACAACAGCAGCTGCCAAAGAGCCCTAATCAACTGCAGCTGATGTGTATGCCTCAATTGTTCTTCCTACAACAGTACTAGCTTGTGCACATGCAGCACGTGCACTGGCGGCAAAGGTAGAAGCAACTACACCACTAGGGAAAAGGGCGGCCTACACAGTAGTCAGGATGTTAGGAGATGGAGAAGAAGCGTAGTCTATGGCGTATTCAGCTGGGGATACAGCCCGGCGTGAGGCAGATGCTCAAGGTGCTGTTGTTGTAGTAGATGGTGCTGCTCCACGAGGGATAGCACGATGATTGTGTTGACAAGTCATATGGGCAATAGGTGGGCTTACCGGTGTTGGAAGAGCTCAATGATCACGTGGTAGTGCCGTGGCCAGTTCGTTCTATGCCGTAGGAGAATCGTCAGCGGCAGAATGGTAGTGTGCGGCGTACTCTCTGACATCCTCCCACTCGTAGTAGTCTGTGGGGTCGCAGTCCTCGCCGGGTAATACCCGAGACTGTGGCAGCGAACCGTCGACCACACCTCCCGCTCCGCCCTTTCTTCGTAGTACGCAACCTCATCAAGGATGCGGTTGTGCTCACGCGCAGCCGTGGGCGACATGGCAATATGCTCAGTTGCGGGAGGAGACGCCAGCTCGTCGAGTGTTTGGATGCCCGAACAGGAAGCCAACGAAGTTGATAGGAGAACAATGGGGAGAGTGCCACTACTGCTATTGACACCACAACGGAGACGCAAATGAGTTGCTGCAATGTTAGGGACGGCTATAGTGACCACAGCGTGGCCACATGGCAAGGTGCGACGGCCAAAGCACGGCCGAAAGGTGAGGTGCTGGCGGTGAAGAACACCAGTGTTAGCTGCCAAAAGTTGCTATGTGCGGCAACTGTTGATGTAGATGCTGCGATCACTGTGGTCACAGTCCGCACCACGGCAGTAACACGGACGAGAGAGCAGCTGCTGTGGTACCGGTGTGGTCCAATAACGTGCGGCGGCCGTAGCATGGCTGAGAATAACATGAATAGCGGCAGAGAATGGCGATGCCATAGTTGCAATTGTGCCATTCATGAAGTCCACTCAGCAAGTGGGTCACGGTTGCAGTGTGTGCGGCTGCGGTGGGTGCGGCGACTGTGCCAATCGTTAGCACCTCGGTGCGCACTCACTGCTGTTGAACCAAGTGTGTCTGCCGTTGCCACAGCGTGGCCATCATGAGTGCGGAGGCTGCAACACGGCTGATAGTAAAATGGAAAGCAGCAGAGAAGTGTCATTGCCGTTGGTGCGGCCACGTCAATCACTGTTGCAGGCGATTGAGCATAGCATGGCCATAGGGACAGCGACTGTGTGCTGCAAATGAGGCAAAGGCTACTGCTACGATTGAAGCCACCGCCGTCGTACGTAAGCAAGTTGCGCAAGATCACCCATCAAGTATATATAACCCGAAGAGGCCTCATGACTGTCACAAGGAGGAGTGATTCATCCTGCTCTCATGCTAGTAGGTAGCTGTGGCTGATAGGATAAGCAACCAAGAAAGTAAACGGGTGGAGGGAGCGACGCCATTAATCGGGGGCAACCTCACGTTACGTATGAGAGGTGGAGACTTAACCCAAGAGCAGTTTCCAAACAGCTCCAACAGCGTCCCGGGTGCTTGCTCGGGTGCTCTACATTTTTTGTGGAGTGGCTAGATTTTTCTCGATGGACCCGCTCTTGAGCTCGATTTTCATGTTTTTCATTGTGTGTCCACCAATCGATGTCAGACATGTGCATGTTTCCAATCCAAGTGTTTAGCTTGAGATTCTACAGTTGTAGGTTCTGACAGTGTAGCGTTGATGACTGTGAGCAGGGTTTTGGCCAAAACTACGGTTTTGGGACTAACACTATTATGTGCCTCAGCCGTTGTGTGCCACGTAAAGTTATTATGTTTTGTGCTTCTCAGTTGTCATTTCTCACCACATTGCTAAGGTATTGCGGGTTACAATGCTTTGCGCGTCTCCCTATCCTAACTCTTGTTATTTCTTGCACCTATGTGCTTGCTAGTATACGAGTTGACTGGAGAGTGTCGCCACATTAGTAGCAGCAAGGGTAGGAAGCTTCCTAGCAGTTTCTCATGGTATCAGAGTGGCTAGGAATCCCTCGCTGAGCCGTGCAAAGGAGACGTCTCAGTGGCAACAGCTATGAGAGACATTGTTATTGCCACGGTCCAGGGAGGATCCACCTACTCACGGTGAACCGTTCTCGTAGATTGCAATAGCAGAGACACCTTTGAGAAGAAATGTATAGGTGCATTACCACACCCTCCAACGTGAATGCAGTAGAGGGTCATCAAGCCTTTTCCAGCGACACTTGGAGCAAGTGGTGTCCATATGCGGACTGTGAAGCTAATTGGAAGTTTCAGTCAGGTCACACCTACCACAACCCTGGATGTGTGAGAGCGTAGCGACCCCAAATGACCACCAATTAAGACTTGTAAGGGCCCTTTCACGCTTCGTTTTGTGCCTTGTAGAAAAAAAAATTGAAAACACTCCCTCGCATGTAGAATTCTCCTAGATTTTGGGCTGTGACAAAAAAGTAGCATTTTTAAACTTTTTTTCCCATGAGACCACCACCATTGTGTTCAATATCATGTGCCACATCATTGCTCCAAGTTTTGCTAGATGCAGACAACCTTCATGCTGATGTCATCATTGTGGGTGATGACATCATGACTAATGCATGAAGGCCTCTTGCCCGAGGACACTGAAACCTATGCAAGGAGATTGATGATAAAGACAATGTCGGGTCATGTGGTAGTGGCCTAGTACATTAGAGAGCCAATGAGGCAGAAGTACAGGGTCACGTCCACTGCCTCACCCAGCTTTGATGGATCATCGACCTTCAAAGCATCTTGCGTGCCAGATGTGAGAACTGCACCAAGGAGGTCAGCAAACCGCTTCTCCACAACGCGGATGTAACGTGCCTGATACAGCAAGTGTCTACGACTGACGATAACATACAATCTCCATCCCGAGAAACCCAGGTAAAGGATCTAGGTCCATCATCCTCTAGGCAGCCTAAAGGAATGCATTGGCATCCTTCATGGCCTCCTTCAAAGGATACTCAATCAGGAGGTCCTCCACGTATACCAGGATGCTGGTTAAGGTCTTAGCTATACGCCCACAAGAGAGGGACGAGTTGATGTCACTCTGCACGTATCTAGAAGGTGTCATTGTACCAGTGATCTCTTTGTTTTTGCACGAAAATTATTGTTTTAGGATATACAAGGTCTTATGCAAGTGCTAGACCTTGTCACCGACCTCAACCCTTGGTGGCTCGAAGATGTAGATCTCTTGCTTTAGACTACCATGGAGGAACACGTTGTTCACATCCATCTGGTGGTGATCCCAGTCATGGTGAACAACAACTCCAAATGAAGTTCAAGCGGCGGTCATGCAACCAAAGGGTGCACAGCTGTCAATGAAATCCATTGGTCGTTAAGCGAGCCTTGTACTGATCTTGTGTGCCATCAGGCTTCGCCTTCTTGTAAAAGACCCACTTTGGTTGTATAACATTCCGCCCCAACGGGAGGTCGAGAACCTCATAGACATTGTGGTCACTTATGGCTCTCAGCTCATTCTCACAAGCTGCACACCACAACTCTGCATCCTGAGCCGATATTGCCTCCTTAAACATGCCTCAATCAGGCATTATCAAGGGAAAGCTTTGGGTGGCTAAGACACTCAGCTCCGAACTCGGCATGACCACAACCAGGTTGATTGTGATATCGCAAGCAACTCAGAACTCTTGGGAAACCAACTCTTGACTCATTGGGTGCACTTTAGTGTAGTTTGCTTGGACATTAAGACCAAGGGCTTTCTTGCCTCGCTCGCCTCTCGAAACACCGCGAGACGGGCATCTATGCGCCGACTTATCCGTCCACTGAGCACTATAGTCCAGTGGTTGGAGATGACCATCGGGCTTCCGAGAGACGCTCGATGCTAAGATTCTCACCTCTGGCTGCAGAGCAGTCTATTGTGCCACAGCCGCAAGGCTGTGGAATCCTAGGGAGAAGAAGAGGGTGTAGGAGAAACATGGACAGGTGCTGGCTTGCACATAGGTTGAGTTGGTGTAGGCGCACACGTAGGTGTGACTAGTGATGTTGTCACTGGCGTGAAGTCAAGTGTGCCAAAGGGAAGTCACGCTGGCATAGGATGAGGTGTGCCAGAGGGGATTGGCATTGGCATGAGATCAGGTGTGCCAGAAGCGATTTGATGTTGGCAAGTGATAAGTTCTACCAGAGGGGGCTGGTGCTGGCAGGGGATGAGGTGTGCCAGAGAGGAATGAAAAAGGTATGAGATAAGGTGTGCCATAGGTGACTTGTACTGGCACTCAATCAGGCATGCCATATGCGACGGGTGTTGGCATGAGATCAGGTGTGCTGGAGGGGACTAATGCCAGCACAAGATAATTTGTGCCCAAGGAGATTGATGCTAGCACGGGATCAGGTGTGCTACAGGGGACCGATGAGGCTACCGGACCCATAGCAAAGATGGTCGGATCGTGAGCAGCTGGAGACCAACCACCAGTGAGGAGGCCCGGACGGAACCAATCTACAAGACTAGACTCCCCCATCTACCGAGAAGCCACACAGGTGGTCGGCGGCCAGTGATAGAATGCTGGATAGGTCACAATACGAGAGATCTTGAAACGAGAAATCGTCTCATGACTAAACTATGTGATGGCAAGTGGGGTCCTAAATGCGCCAAGCCTCAAGAAAGAGAGCATCTTGGAAATTGATAACCCGATGGTAGGCAGGATCCTAAAACGCTAGGCCTTCAACCGCGGGGAGATGCCAAGGAAGGTGGACATGCGTTCCCTAGGTGACACCTTGGATCCCCCCTTGTCCTCCATGTAGGAGACGCAAGCAAGGGACCCCCAAACGTGAGTGAGACGGAGATCGACGCGATGGCCAAAACATAGCTCGTACGATGTGACATGGTGTGGAAGAGGACCATGCGGTACGAGGTTCCAGACCAAAGTCACGTTGGAGAAGTCCTCAAATGCAAAGTACTCCACAAGACCGCACTTAGACCTCATGGCGTGGACCACATCCATCATGGTATGATTCCAACGCTTAGACACACCATTCTAGTGTGGTGTAGCATGGGAAAAGAGTTGGTGAAAAAGACCGTTCTCAACAAAGTAAGCATCTCACCTAAGAAATCGTCACCACGATCTGAGCAGAATGTGTGAAGGGTGTGATGAGAATGTCGCTCAGCCATCACCAGCCATAGGCGGACTGTTGGAGCGGCATCTCTCTTGTGGTGGAGCATGTATACCCACAGCATCCGAGTAAAGTCATCAGTCAAGGTGAGAACATATTGACCCCTATCAAAGAGGGACTCTACTAGGAGGGGAATGAGAAGGTCCGAGTGGACCGGCTGTGTAGACGTAGTGCCTGGGAAGTGGAGTCGGGATAAGAGCAGCGGTGCATCTTTCCCTTGGTACAAAAAAGAGAATCAGTCTTGGGCCGCTTCTCGAAGGAAGCCATGTAAGGACCGAGGACTGGCTCAAATCTAATGAACTTGGACACAGTGTCCGAGCTCACATAGTAGAGGTGGCAATGCAACAAGTGCTATTGCTCAAGGGAGAGATC
This sequence comes from Penium margaritaceum, assembly GCA_023375785.1. NCBI lineage: Eukaryota > Viridiplantae > Streptophyta > Zygnematophyceae > Desmidiales > Peniaceae > Penium > Penium margaritaceum. The sequence continues at coordinate 12,306 of SZWC01020074.1, forward strand.
ACCAGTGACCAATACATATGCAAGTGAGAGAAAGAGAGGGAGAGAGAGAGAGAGAGAGAGAGAGAGAGAGAGAGAGAGAGAGAGAGAGAGAGAGAGAGAGAGAGAGAGAGAGAGAGG
>SZWC01020074.1:17270-46925 GCA_023375785.1 Penium margaritaceum
TACTCACTCACTCCCGTGCACGCTCACTTGCTCGCTCGTTTGCTCTGCGAGCCAGCGAGCGAGCGTACACGAGAGGGAGGGCCGGACAAGCCGCACACCCCCTCCTTCCTTATTTTCTCCATTCGCCCACCTTAGGGATAATCGAGAAAAGTGGGAGGGCGAGTAACAAAAAATACAAAAAGGGGTACGTCTAAAAGCGTGTGGAAACGGAAACAAAAAAAGGAGCGAGGGCTGAAGGCGAGCAGAGGGGAAAACAAAAGAAGGAAAAAATCATACAAATACTACCGCCGTAGTAGCAGCAACATTCATAGCAGCAATAGCGGTATCGGGCGGAGTTGGAACGACTACATAATGCGGCGGCTGCGCCAGCGCTTGCAATTTTGCCTTCTCAGCCGACAGCAGATTGTGCGTTCGCGGCAATCTCTGCTTTGAGACACATCCTAGACTGGCGTCCTCCTGGGGCCTGTGGATTGGTACGCGCATGTCACTTCGTAGGATCGACGAATGATTCGAGTCTTTCTATCTCCGAGGGCTGGGTCCTCTACCGCTTGGAGTAGCAGCCACACCTACAGCCGCCACCCCTTCACGTCTTGGAGCAGTCTTTGCTCTATTAGTGGCAGCAACATTAGTAGCCGCAGTTAGTCAGACTCTAGTCTCCGGACGTGTTGTAGGTAGTGCAGCTTGTCCAGTTTGGTCACGTTTGCTGACCCAGACACCGTGACCTCCAGGAGTGACAGTACCTACTGGCCTCATTCTCTCTCGTGGCTTGGTGTTTACCACCGAGAGTAGGTGCCCTCGGTACCTATCCATCATCCAGCGCACGAGATGAGTGCGCGAACATCTGAGCAGGCGCCCTGCACGTTTGCCTGTTACTACTATGGTGATGGACGTCATTGTTGGTGTCGCTGTTGGATGCGCCCTCCCGGCTGGCATCCACCTTGGCTTCAGCCTCGTCCGAGCATGCATCCTCCAGAGCATGCGGATCTGGTAGCATTGGTAGATCCCTTAATTGGACCTCTGGCGACCATATTCTCCGAGATCCACGGCCTGAGGCAGATGGTGCAGCGGCTTTGTGACCGCGTTATCACCCAGCGTGCTTCTGCTCTTTGTTCGTCGACGGCCTCCTTGACCACATTGCCTTCATCCTCTCTTTCTTCCTCATTTGATGGTGTCCCTTCAGCTTCACATGGCGTGGAGTCTGATCCGGACATGGCGTCTGATCCACATCTTCCACAATAGCAGGTGACATCAGGAGGAGCTCAGGCACGGCGTCCCTGGATGGTGCCACTCGCAACTTCGTCTTGTGGAAACCCAGGGGTGGCACAGGAGTCCCATTCGCATCGGGATGCATCTACCGGACTTTTGGGGAAGAGTGTGCAGACGACTCACACCAGTCCGACGGGTGTTGGAGTACTTGAGACATGCATGTCATCGAGGTTGACATCTACGCTAGGGCAGGAGCCTGACATTCTGCGCCAGCGGGTTGCATCAGCAGGAGTGCACGTCCTGCGTGCCTTGGCAGTGCCACTCGAGACTTCAACCGGTAGTGGCGTGGCGGTGGCATAGGAGTCCTGTGCGGATCAGGATGCCCGACATAGATTTCTGGGGGCGTTGGCGCACGCGACTCACTCCAGCCCGATCGCGGTCATAGTGCATGAGCAGAGTCAACTGGCCGCTCTTTTTAGAGGTTGAGGCATTCTTGAGAGCAGGAGTTCAGAGAGATTTCACTGGGACATGTATTGCAGAAGACTCAGCAGGCGTCACCGTGTCATCTGCGCTAACTGAGGACCAGCTTCAGCATGAGGAGTCATCCATGTTCCTTGAGTCTCCGGGTTCCCGTACACACGACGGAGCGGCGACATACATGATGCAGTCAGATGGAGGTCGTCACTCTATCATCGAGCAGATGGCAACGACCAGCCTTCCCGGCAAGACAGTGCATGAGCGCCAGCTGCGCTTACTGGTCGCCTTGACAGGCATTGTCGAGCCGGAGTCCTACACATCTGTGTCCACTATGGTGGCAGTTGAGGACAGTGGAGCAGACCCCTACACGCAGATTGAGTCACCTCGTCAACAGGAGCTGAGTTTCGTCCCTTCGTATTCATTTGCTAGTGACCCTGTTGATCACATCGATGATGAGAGTGGTAGTACCTGCACGGACGATGTTTGCACATGTTCCATGGACTCTGATGACTCCTCATTCTCTCTCAGCATGCAACCGCTTATTACTCGCATGACAGACACGAGATGTCATGTGGATGTGATACCTGCAGCTACATCCAATGTTCCCGCATCTGAGCACATTGCGAGCTTGGTTGACCCCCAGGAGGATGCAGCAGCACCAATTCCATCATCTTTAGCAGCAGAGATGCAGATGGAGCTGTACTCACAAGTTGTACAGTTTTCATGTGCAGCATCCAGTGAGGCAGAGTTTATCCTCCGCGAGGCAGACATGGGCCACCTCCACATGTCCGAGGCAGATTATGCTGACATGCAGGAGCGTGTAGTCATGCCAGAGCGGGAGGTGATGGCCGTGCGTGAGTGATTCTCAGAGGAGGGGAGGATTACTATTATCGGCGCAATCCTTCTACCAGCAGCATCTGGCACACCCATACTCGGGGAGGATCTTGTACCAACTCCGAGTATGACGTCCGATGGAGACACCGTCATAGGAGAGGTGAGCGTGCCTTCGGCTTTCGCTATCCTGGCTCCTATCGACCCCATCATCACTCCTCCTTCTTTTGCTGCCATCACGCATCTTCATCCACCCGACTCACCTGTCCCATGGTCATCTTCCTCCACGAGTGGTGATCCAGTTCGTCACTCCAGCTCTCCTCTTCTAGCGGTACACCCATGTTCCTCAGGGTGCTCTATCCCTCCTCGGAGGCCAGCTCCGCCACTTCATCCACGCTTGCGTGCTGCTCACCCATTCCCATTCCTCCATCGTACACAGATGCATCGCGGTAGAGCAGAGAGAGGAGAGATTGTCAATTGGGACCCTTGGCAGTCACGCGAGGGCTGGTATACTCAAGGTGATGCAGATTCACGTGAGGAGTCATAGCCTGAGACACCACTTCGTCTTTGAGCTGGGGTGCTGACTCGCACGTGACAGGGGGAGCTATCTTTGCATGATGGACACACCACATGACTCATCGCCCAGCATCTATTCAGCTACAACATCAGCATCTCCATCGAGGACATCGCTGCCAGGTTCATCTGCCCAGGGGGAGTGTTGTGTGGACCTTGACGCGACGCAACGTCATGGGAGATGCATGGTGAGGTCCATGCTCTCTTGTGAGCATCTATCGCATCCCGCATGTGGCTCATGCTACGTGCCTGCACAGCTGCATGTGGATGGTAGCACAATGTTGGTCGAGACCCGAACACTTGGTGCGTTGTACCAGTGTCACGAGGAGACCATATGATCGTGTGTCTTGGTGTGTGGCTATACTGTGTGTGGCGTGTGAATGCGAGTTGGGTCGCTCTTAGTGGTCGGGACCCGTACACGTGGTGCGTTGCACCCTTGTTACGAGGAGATCCTCCCATGATCCTGTGTTTGGATGGTGATATTATTGCGTTGGATTGCTCGTAGCGGTCGAGACCCAGGCACTGGTACTGCCAGTGTCACGAGGAGACCATCTTGTCATCTGACATGTGTATAATGTGCATTACACTGGTTTGTGTGCGTGTGCATCACTCCTCTCATGGTTGAGACCCAGACAATTGGTGGGCTGTACCAGTGTCCGGGAGACCCTAGATGGATAGGAGATGTGTGGGTGTGTGAGTTCACTCATGCATATTATGGCTTGCCATACGCTCTTGTTCCGTGCCTTGGCTCACTTTCTTCTGGCATTGACGGCCATATCAGCCAGGGGGAGTGTTGGTTTGTGTGGCTTCCACCTGTCACAACCGACGCCGATGGATTACTCATATACCCACATTGGGGGTATATGGTGGAGGAGAGCGTGACGACACAACAGGCCTTCAGAGTGTCCCAAGACTTCTCCAGCACGTACGACAGCGCTGGCAAGACACGGTTGATGCGTTCCGGCAGCCCTGTTGGCTAGTCGGTAGCTAGGAGAGTTTTCTCGGTGGGTTGAGACCCGCGCACCCGGTGGATTGTACCGGTGCGACGAGGGGACCCGATAGCTGTAGTAGGGCTTCCGATGTTCGGAAAGCTGTACGTGATGTTTGGACGCTGATTCTCAGATTTTTTAGCACTTCTCGTATTTCCTCGGTCGTCGAGAGTCGAGCATTCGGAGAGCTGTTCTGGTGCCTCGACGAGACCACTGTTATTGTTATCATGGTGTATGCAGTGTGTTCTCCCCAATGAATCCTTGGGTTTAGCAAGGGTGACGGGCCCGATGGAGCTAGCTGCCAACGCCCCTATGTAAGACCGCTAGGGGCTCATTTGTACTCTCTCCTTGTTCTTTTACATTCAGTGTTCGAGACATAGCCAAATTCTTGCCGTCTTGCATCGCACTCACACACAGAGCTCATGTTCGTTTTTGCATCTTGGTTTGTGTAGCTTCCACCCGTCATGACTGACATTGATGCCTTATCCATGTACCCATTTTCGCGGTACATGGTAGAGGAGGGCGTACCGACACGACGGGCCTCCGAGCTGCACCGAGACTTCTCCAGCACCTACGACAACGCCGGCGATACGCGGTCGATGCGTATCGGCTGCCATGTAGACTTGTCAATAGGTAGGAGAGTTTTCTCGGTGGGTTGAGACCCGCGCACCCGATGGACTGTACCAGTGCGACCAGGAGACCCGATGGCTATTGTGGGGCTTCCGATGTTTGGAAAGCAGTCTGTGGTGTCTGGACGTTGATTCCGAGATTTTTGGCACTCCTCATGTTTTCTCGGTGGTCGAGACCCGGGCACTCGGAGAGCTATTTTGGTGCCTCGAGGAGACCACCGTTATTGTTATCATGGTTTACGTAGTGTGTTCTCCCAGCTGACTCGTTTGGGCTCAACGGGGGTGACGGGGCCTGGTGCGGCTAGCTGCCGACACCCCTACTTAAGCCCACTAGGGGCTAATTTGTATTCTCTCCTTGTTCTTTTATATCCAGCAGTCCAAACTTAGCCAAATTCTTACCTTCTTGCATCGCACTCACACACAGAGCTCATGTTTGTTTTTGCATGAGCCAACATGCCTTAAAATATCTCCAATGTGGTATCATAGCACAAGGGGGCGTGTGAGAAAAAGAAGTAGCAACAGTGGGCGGAACGCAAAGAGAACGTGACACGTGGTGCCACGCCGGCAGCAGCGTGAGGGAGCGCAAAACGACTGCACGTGAACGCCACAGGGGCGGTGAGCCGCGAATAGCAGCACTAGCGACTGCGGCGGCAACAGTAATAGCAGTAGCTACGAAGTATCCGCGGCAGCAGCGGTACCACGCAGCAGAAGAAATAGCGGCAGCTTAGCTGCTCAAAGCAACAACACCTGCATCAGCGCATCAGCCGCTGCAGCAGCGACGTCAGCACCAGCAGCATATAGCAGTAGCATCAACTACTATAGCAGTGGCGGGCGCAACAGCAGTGTGCAGCAGCGACAACAAAAGTAGGAGCGTGCAGTAGCAGCAGCAACAGCGACAGCAGCAAGCTACAGCGGAGGCAGTAGCAAGCAGCAGCAACAGTAGCGGCGGTAGCAGCAAGCACCAGCAGCAGCAATAGAAATAGTAGTATAAGCAGCAGTAGCAGCAGAAGCCGCAGTAGTAGCAGCAACCGCAACAGATGCACTTGCCGTTGCAGCTGCTGATGTCGCTGCGAGGAGGGCCTCGCAGCCCTCTTCTGAGGGAGGGGGCCTCTGAGGGGGGCTATCAGCCTCGTTCGCCCCCTTCCCTTCTCAAGGGGGCCCTTGTAGGGCTCCGTCGAGCCCCTCCGAGGGGCCCCTCGGAGGGGCCTGTTGGCCCCATCGGCTCCGTCGGCTGACTGATAGAGGGGCCGATGGCGGAGAGGGGCGGACCCCCCCATTCCCTCTTCGCTCCCTCCCCCCGCCCCCCACACTCGCTCACATGCTCGCTCGCTCTCTCAGCGAGCGAGCGAGCAAGCGTGCATGGGAGGGAGGGCCGGACAAGCCGGACACCATCTCTAACTCCCCTTCCTTGTTTTCTCCGTTCGCCCACCTTAGGGGAAATTGAGAAAAGGGGGGGCAAGTAACAAAAGATACGAAATAGGGTACACCTAGAAGTGCGTGGAAAAGGGGGGAAAAAATGGAGGAGCGAGGGCTGAAGGCGAGCATATATGAAAACGAAAAAAAAAGTGGAGGGTATAGGCAAAAGAAAAGAAAACATAAAAGGGGGCCTGAGGGCAAGAGAATGATGACAAAAAAATCTTTCAATCCCTGTGGCCGACAACTACAGCTGTAAACCGTCCAGCAACGGCTACAACAATCGTACTTGTAGCAACGATAGTAAGGAGAACAGCTTCCTTAGCAACAACGGCGGTGACGGTGGAGTCTCGACGACTGCATAGTGCGGCTGCTGTGCCAACGCTTGCAGTTTCACCTTCTCAGCCGACAACGGACTGTCGTCGGCGGCGACTTCTTTTTCGAGACGTGTCCTAGACAAGCGTCTTCCTGGGGCCCGTGGATTGGTGCGCGCACTGCACTCCGTAGGTTTGACGGCGGATTCGAGTCTTTCCATCTCCGAGGGTTGGGTCGTCTACCACTTGGAGTAGCAGCCACACTTGTAGCCACCACCCCTTCTCGTCTTGGAGCATTCTTCACTCTGTTAGTGGGAGCAACATTAGTAGCCGCAGTTAGTCAGACTCTAGTCTACGGGCGTGATGTGGTAGTGCATCTCGTCCCATTTGGTCACGTTTCCTGACCCGGACGCCGTGGCCTCCAGGAGTGACAGTACCTACAAGCCTCATTCTCTCCCGTGGCTTGGTGTTTACCACCGGGAGTAGGTGCCCTCGGTGCCTATCCATTGTCCAGCGCACGAGATGAGTACGCAGACATCTGAGCAGGCGCCCTGCGCGTTCGCCTGTTACTACTGTGGTGATGGACGTCATCGTTGGCATCGCTGTTGGACTCGCCCTCCCGACTGGCATCCACCTTGGCTTCAGCCTCGTCCGAGCATGCATCCTCCATAGCATGCAGATCTGCCAGCATTGGTAGATCCCCTAGCTGGACCTCTGGCGACCATTTTCACCGAGATCCACGGCTTGAGGCAGATGGTGTAACGGCTTTGTGACCTTGTTGTCACCGAGCGTGCTTCTACTCTTCGTTCGTCGACGGCCTCCTTGACCACATCTCCTTCATCCTCTCTTTCTTCCTCATTCGATGGTGTCCCTTTAGCTTCACCAGTCAACGTGTCCTAGGCTTCCACCATCCTCGTGATCCTCCATTCTCCTGCGACCACGACGCCACCTCGCGATGATATGTCTTCATGTAGTCGTTCCAGTCGTGTGTCCCACGGCATCTGCATGAGCGCTCTGCATGCCGTACTCGCGCCGGTTATGATACATCCTCCACCTCCTCGGCCTTCGTTGCTGTGCCTGTCGAGGGGGAGTGTGGTCACCGCGCATTGCCTGTTGTGACCGTATGGACATGATCCACACTCGCGCTAGGTTATGGTGCCCCAGTGTCCACTCAAGTAGACTCAGATGATACGGTGACAGCACATGGTATGGAGTCTGATCCCGACATGGCGTTCATGGTGGAGACTTGCCTGTCATCGTGTGGGCTGGATACAAATCTTCCACAGCAGCAGGTGATATCAAGAGGAGCGCAAGCAAGGCGTCCCTGGACAGTGCCACTCGCGGCTACGTCTGGTGGAGGCCCAGGGGCGGCACAAGAGTCCCGTACGGATTGGGATGCATCTACCAGAATTGTAGGGAAGAGTGTGTAGACGACTCACACCAGTCCAACGGGTGTTGGAGTACTTGGGACGTGCATGTTATCGAGGTCGACATCTACGCTCGGGTAGGATCCGGAAATTCTGGAGCAGCAGGTTGCATCAAGAGGAGTGCATGTCCCACGTGCCTTGGCGGTGCCACTCGCGACTCCGACTGGTAGAGGCCTGGCAGTGGCACAGGAGTCCGGCGCGGATCAGGATGCCCCACACTTGTTTTCGAGGGCGTTGGTGCACGCGACTCACTCCAGCCCGGCCGCGGTCATAGTGCATGAGCAAAGTCGGTTGGCCGGTATCTTAGAGGTTGAGGCATTCTTGGGAGCAGCAGTTCTAAGAGATGTCACTGGGACATGTGCTGCAACAGACTCAGCAGGCTTCACCGTGTCATCTGCTCTACCTGAGGACCAGCTTCAGCGTGAGGAGTCGCCTATGTTCCCATAGTCTACGTCCCGTGCACAGGACGGAGTAGTGACACACATGACGTCGTCAAATGGTGGTCTTCACTTCATTATCGAGCAGGTGGCAGCGACCAGCCTGCCCGGCAAGACACTGCGTAAGCGCCAGTTGCGCTTGTTGGTCGCCTTGATGGGCATTGTCGAGCCGGAGCCCTGCACACCTGTATCCACTACGGTGGTAGTCGAGGATACTGGAGCAAATCCATACACGCGGATGGAGTCACCTCATCAGTAGGAGCTGAGTTCTGCCCCCTCGTTTTCACCTCTTGGTGACCCTGCTCATCACATCCATGCCGAGAGTGGCAGTACCTGCACGGACGACATTTCCACAGGCTCCACGGACTCTGACGACTCCTCCTTCTCCTTCTCTCTCGATACGTGACTACTCACTCCTTGCATGACAGACACGAGCTGTGATGTGGATGTGACACCTGCAGCTACATCCGATGTTCCAATGTCTCAGCACATTGCGAGCTTGGTTGACCCCCAGGAGGGTGCAACAGTACCAGTTCCATCGTCTTCAGAAGCAGAGATGCAGATGGCGTTGTACTCACGAGTTGTGCAGTCTGCATGTGCAGCATCCAGTGACACAGAGTTTATCCTACACCAGGTCGACATGGGACACCTCGACATGTCTGAGGCAGATTATGCTGATCTGTAGGAGCCTGTAGTCATGCTACAGCAGGATATGATGGTAGCGCGTAAGCGATTCGAGAGGAGGGGAGCATCACTGTTATCGGTAGGAACCTTTTGCCAGTAGCATCTGGCAGGCATACTCGGGGACGATCTTGTACGAGCTCCAAGTATGACGTCTGTTGGACACACTGTCATAGGAGAGGTGAGCGTGCCTTCGGCTTCCGCCATCCTCACTCCTGTCGACCCCATCATCGCTCCTCCTTCTATTCCTGCCATCACGCACCTTCATCCACCCGACTCACCTGCCCCATCGTGATCTTCATCCACGAGTGGTGATCCGGTTCGTCGCTCCAGCTTTCCTTTTCGGGCGGTACACCCATGTGCCTCAGGGTGCTCTATCCCGCCTCGGAGGCCAGTCCGGCCACTTCATCCACGCTTGCGTGCTGCTCGCCCATTCCCTTTCCTCCGTTGTACCCAGATGCATTGCAGTAGAGCAGAGAGAGAAGAGATTGTGAGTTGGGACCCTTGGCAGTCACCTGAGGACTGGTACATTCCAGGTGATGCTACAGCGACATGAGGAGTCGTAGCCGGCGACACCACTTCATCTTTGAGGGCGAGAGCCCACTTGCACATGACAGGGGGAGCTATCTCTACATGACGGACACACCACATGACTCATTGCCCAGGATCTATTTAGCTTCGACATCAGCATCTCCATCAAGGACGTCGCTACCAGGTTCATCTGCCCAAGGGGAGTGTTGTGTGGACCTCAACTTGACGCGACGTCATGGAAGATGCATGGCGAGGTCCATGCTGTGCTATAAGCATCTAGAGCATCCGGCGTGTGGCTCATGCTACATGCCTGCACAGCTGCATGTGGACGGTAGCACACTGTTGGTCGAGACTCAGACACTTGGTGGGTTGTACCAGTGTCACGAGGAGACCATGTGATCGTGTGTCTTGGTGTGTGTCTACTACGTGTGGCGTGTGTATTCGAGTTGGGTCACTCTTAGGGGTCGAGACCCGGACACGTGGTGAGTTACACCTGTGTTACGAGGAGACCCTCTATGATCATATGTGTTGATTGATGATGCTATTGTGGTCCAAACACAGATACCTGTTCGACTGCTCGTAGTGGTCGAGACCCGGGCATTGGTACCACCAGCGTCACAAGGAGACCGTTTTGTCGTTTGACATGTGTATGATGTGCATTATACTGGTTTGTGCGCGTGTGCATCCCTCCTCTCATGGTCGAGATCCAGACACTAGGTGAGATGTGCCTGTGTCGAGGGAGACCTTAGATGGGTAGCAGATGAGTGTGTGTGTGTGTGTGTGTGTGTGTGTGTGTGTGTGTGTGTGTGTGTGTATGTGTGTGTGTGGTTGACAGGTGTAAACTATGGTTTGGTAGACGTTGCTATTCCATACATTCATTCATTTGTTCTCGCGTGGAAGACTATGTCAGCCAGTGGGAGTGTTGGTTTGTGTGGCTTCCACCCGTCATGACTGACGCTGATGCCTTATCCATATACCCATTTTTGCGGTACATGNATACTAGTTTGTGCGCGTGTGCATCCCTCCTCTCATGGTCGAGACCCAGACACTAGGTGAGATGTGCCAGTGTCGAGGGAGACCTTAGATGGGTAGCAGATGAGTGTATGTGTGTGTGTGTGTGTGGTTGACAGGTGTAAACTATGGTTTGGTAGACGTTGCTATTCCATACATTCGTTCATTTGTTCTCGCGTGGACGACTATGTCAGCCAGTGGGAGTGTTGGTTTATGTGGCTTCCACCCGTCATGACTGACGCTGATGCCTTATCCATATACCCATTTTTGCGGTATATGGTAGAGGAGGGCGTGACGACATGACGGGCCTCCCGACTGTACCGAGACTTCTCCAGCACCTGCAACAACGCCGACGAGACGATGTCGATGCATATTGGCAGCCATGTGGGCTTGTCAGGAGGTAAGAGAGTTTTCTCGGCGGGTTGAGACCCGCGCACCCGGTGGACTGTACCGGTGCGACGAGGAGACCCGATGGCTGTTGTGGGGCTTCTGATGTTTGGAAAGGCGTCTGTGGTTTCTGGACGTTGATTCCGAGATTTTTTGGCACTCCTCATATTTTCTCGGTGGTCGACATCCGGGCCCTCCGAGAGCTATTCCGGTGCGTCGAGCAGACCACCGTTATTGTTATCATTGTGTGCGCAGTGTGTTCTCCCCGCTGACTCGTTTGGGCTCAGCGGGGGTGACGGGGCCCAATGCGGTTAGCTGCCGGCGCCCCTACCTAAGCCCGCTAGGGGCTCATTTGTATTCTCTCCTTGTTCTTTCATATTCAGTGTTCCAGACTTAGCCAAATTCTTGCCCTCTTGCATCGCACTCGCACACAGGGCTCATGTTCGTTTTTGCATGGGCCTGCATGCCCTAAAACACTTCCAATTTTGCATGGGCCTGCGTGCCCTTGAATACTTCAATTTCCACTTGTTTCCAACTTTTGTGACACGATTTTTTTGAAAGAAAAGATGTCAGAATATTGGACCTATAGCCGGACTGAGGATTTTTTTCGATCTCCTCGTCATGTTTTGGTGGAGTGCCGTAGTGGGTACGTGAGGTATAAAGATTTTTTTACTACTAACATTTTTTGCTGTGGAAATCCGTTGTATTATCTTTTCACAATATTCCGGCCCTTGCGGTATCTTTTTGCATTTCCTGGACGTTATAGTAATTCTTGTGCAAAAGTGGCCCACATCATAGAAAACGGTTCAAAATACACCGGTGCCCATCGGTTCGAGTCATAGATCAGCAGTGTCCATAGTCGAAAACGAAAAGATTTTGGTGAGCTGGAAACCTAGGCAGCAGGTTGGTTCAGCAGCTTTGTTGATGCAGCGTGCGGGCTTCCACGCTCGTTGCTTAAGTCAGCTGCCCCCTCAGTCTGTTGCTCTAGAGTCTGAGTCTGGAAGCTGTGGGTTTGTTACTCATAAGCGCGCACCAGTGTTAGCGCCAGAAAGCAGCTGAAAAATGAAAGTGATTGATTAGGAATAAAGAATGAGCAAGAATGGGAGACCCCTCCAAGTTCTAGCTCCCCCCAACTAGTGTAGAACTTGTTACTCAGTTAACCAGCCAATCAGAAAATAGTTCTAGACCTATTTTCTGGCAGGCAGGGTTTTCTCGGTGAGCCCTGCCAGACGCCCGACAGCCCAAAACCCGGGCGTCGTCCGTTTTGCATGAAAACTAGACCACACCATAATACCGATGCTGCGAACGCAGTCGTGCGGTCAGAATTGGTTAGAAAAACAGCAGCAAAGAGTTATGGCTGCCCGAACCCGGGCAGTGCCTACGACAGTCAGTGATGCCAAACAGGGCCACACAGCATGGGACATGGACCCTAGGCACAACATGACGCTGTAGACGCAATGCCACAACCAGAAACAGAGTTGGGTGCATAGAAACAGCATCTGCAGTGGCATTCACTGCCGGCGGCCCGACCACCGAGGAGGCCTCCCGATGGAGCTGAGCGCATCGCCAGAGGGAGGAGGCTCCAGCGAACGGTGCGTGGGCCTCAGCGCACGTCGGCCCCACCGAGCGACACTCCACCAGCGTCGAGTCTCGCCGTCAGTCATCTACACTCCGATGTACACAAGCTGGGAGAACACAACAGAGTATGATGAGAGATGCGCGAAAACCAACACTCCCCCATGACTCATTGTGAGGTGGGGTTTGGGAGATGCGGCGCACGTAAGAGAAGAAAGGGAATCTGCCGGGGGCCGCTACCGCGGGGCCCGGTAGATACCTGGGCAAGTAAAAAAACAAAACCCAAACCCCCCAGTGTAAGTAGGGGGTTTGTCGTTTTTTGGGGGGAGGTTTGCGAGATGCGGCGCAATTTTGATAGTGAGAAGATTTTAGGAAGCTTCCTAGCACGCTTGCCACTGAGTGGGCGTCAGCGCTCAGTCAGCTCGCGGCGTCAACATAGGTCGGACGCGAAACGGCAAGGGTTTGGCTAGACGGCACGACACAGTGTCAAATGTGCTTCCATTGATAAACACATGCAGAGAGAGACAACAAATGACAAGTCCACAGCATAAATACCTGCCGCGGCGCATGACGGGTGTCGCACGCGGTAGTGCAAGGTCTGTCCTAAAACCGGCCCAAAAACACTGTTTTGGCCGTAACTCTGCGCAGACAAATCAGAACGCTACGCCGTATGAACCTTGAGATGCAGAAACTTGAGCCGGACGCTAGGACTGGTCACACACATAATTCCGGCACCGATCGGTGGACAGACAATGCAAAACATTCAAATCGGGCTCAAGAGCCTGTCCACCGAGAAAACTCTAGCGTCTGCAGAAAAACTGCAAAGCACCCCGGCAAGCACCCAGGGCGTCGTGGCAGCTCTCTGGCAGCTGCTGGTTGATTTAGCCACCACTCGTCGGTGCTCCGACGCCAGCTGCGTCTAAGAAGATGCATAGAAGCTTCCTAGCCACACTCCCGTTGACCAGGCGTCAGTGCCTAGTCAGACGGTGACGACAGTCACAAGTCGTGCACGTAACGGCAAGGGTTTGGCTAGGGGACACAAGGCAAAGTGTCTGAATGCTTCATAAGCATTTGCAGAGAGAGATAACAAATGACAGGACCATGGCATAAATACCTGCCGCGGCGCACAGCGGGTGTCGCACGCGGCAGTCCAAGAGCTGTCCTAAAACCGGCCCAAAACCACTATTTTGGCCGTAACTCTGAGCACACATGTCAGAATGCTGCGCCGTCTGAACCTAGACGTGCAAAATCTCGAGCCGGACGCTACGACTGGTCACACGCACAAGTCCGGCATCAATCTGTGGAAGTACAATGCAAAACATGCAAATCAACCTCAAGAGCCTGTCCACCGAGAAAAATCTAGCGTCTGCAGCAAAACTGCAGAGTACCCCAGCAAGCACCCGGGACGTCATGGCAGTCGCCTGGTGGCTATTGGCAGGTGAATCCACCAACCATCAGTGCTCCGGCGCCAGCTGAGTCCGCATCAGGGATCTGCACGAGCATGGACACGGCCGAGTGGTCACAATAAGCTGTACAAACGGACGGAAACAGCTCACATCACAACACTCCCCCATGACCCGATGGTACGCATGTCCATACGCGTGCAGAACTGACACATGTGCACAACTAGATGTACAACAGTCCATGCTCACACACCCCACTCTCAGCCACTCTCAGGCAAGGGGCGTAGCCCGACAGTACGAATGGCCACCATGAACTTTCCACGCGCAAGCGCCTTGGTCAAGAAGTCAGCCCCCTGCATGTCTGTGCCGACCCAGATGACAGAGATCACCTGTCGCTCCACAAGATCACGCACAAAGTGATGTTCAACAGCAATGTGCTTCCTGCGTGCATGAAACACACCAGAGTTCTCTGCTATGGCAAGAGCACTCTGGTTGTCACAGCGCAGAACAATGCAGGGCACAGACTGACGCAACCCACGAAACAGACGCTGCAACCACACCGCGTCAGCAGCCCCAGCCCCTAGAGCAACATACTCTGCCTCTGATGAGCTACGTGCGATACAACCCTGCTTGCCACTGCGCCACGACACAGCGGTGCCACCAAGCAAAAATACGTAGCCTGTCCGGCTGCGCCCATCAGGACTCCACGCCGAGTCGTTGTTTCTGTAGCCGTCGACTACTATCGAACACTTCCATCGAAAGCAGAGTCTGAGGTACGGTGTGGACACCACGTACCGCACCACTCGCACAGCAGCATGAAGGGCTCTCGCCCGAGGACACTGTGAAAACTGTGCAAGGAGGTTGACGGCAAAGGTAATGTCGGGTAGTGTGGTAGTGGCCAAGTACATCAAGGAGCCGATCAGGCGCAAGTACAGGGTCACGTCCACTGTCTCCCCTAGGTTTGCGGGATCATCCACCTTCAGAGCATCCTGCCCGTCAGGTGTGATGGGGGTGGAGGCTATAGGAACTACACCCAAGAGGTCAGCAAACCGCTCCCCCACAACATGGGCATAATGTGCCTGGTGTAACAAGAGTGTCCGTCGCTGGCGATCACGCACGATCTCCATCCCGAGAAACACAGTTGCAGGACCAAGGTCCTTCATCCTGTAGGCAGCCTGGAGAAGTGCCTTCGCCTCCTTCACGGCCTCCATAGAAGGAGATGCAATCAGGAGGTCGTCCACGTAGACCAGGATGGCAGTGAAGCTGTCAGCTGTCCGTCTGAGAAAGAGGGACGGGTCAGAGTCACTCTGTACGTAACCGGCACGTGTCAGTGTACCAGTGATCTCCAAGTTCTAGCACCCGGGTGACTGTTTCAGGCCGTACAAGGCCTTGCGCAAGTGCCAGACCTTGTCACCGACCTCGAACCCAGGTGGCTGGACCATGTACATCTCCTCCTCTAAGGTGCCATGGAGGAACGCGTTGTTCATGTCCATCTGGTGCAGCTCCCAGTCGTGGTGAGCAACAACCCCAAACAGAGCGCGAGTCGTGGTCATGCGGCCAACCGGTGCAAAGGTGTCAGTGAAATCCACTCCCTCAACCTGCGAGAACCCCTTGGCCGTCAAGCGAGCCTTGTAGCGATCCAGTGTGCCATCAGGCTTCACCTTCTTGTGAAAGACACACTTGGCCTGTACAGCCCTTCGCCCAGGCGGGAGGTCGACAAGCTCATACACACCGTGCTCACGGATGGCTCTCACCTCATCCTCACAAGCAACACGCCACATGTCTGCATCGTCAGCTGAGAGTGCCTCCTTCAACGTGCCTTGATCAGGCATCGTCAAGGGAGCGCTCCGGGTGGCTAAGACACACGCCTCCGGACTCGGTCTGACCGTGACAAGGTCGGCTGCGACGTTGCAAGCGACCAAGAACTCTCGAGAGACCAACTTGTGGCCGACATGACATGCTGGGTGAATCTCGGTGTAGTCTGCCCGGACACTCAGGCCAAGGGCCTTCGTGCCGAGCTCGCCACTCTGAACACTACGAGTCGGTCGTCTGGGCACAGGGTCAGCAGTCCGCTGAGCTCTAGAGGGCAATGGTCGCAGGCGACCGCCAGGCTCGCGGGAGTACCTCGACGCAGCGCTTGCCTCAGGCTGTGGGGAAGGCTGCTGTGCCAGAGTCGTAGGAGGCATGGGTGGATGCATGGGAGTGGGTGTGACGGAGGGGACTGACACTGGTAAGGGGTCAGGTGTACCAGAGGGGACCGGCACTGGCACCAGTACGAGATCGGCTGTGCCAGAAGGTTCTGACACTGACACAGGGTCAGGTGTGCCAGAGGGAACTGACGCTCGTACGGGGTCAGGTGTGTCAGAGGGAACTGGAGCCCGCACGGGATCCGGTGTGGAACAAGGAAGTGGCACAGGATTGGGTGTGTCAGACGGTACGGATGAGGCTACTGGACCCACAGCCACGATGGCCGGATCGTCAGCAGCTGGAGACCGGTCACCAGGTGAGGAAGCCCGGCTGGACCCATCCGCTGGACTAGTCTCCCCCATCCGCCGGGAAGCCACACAGGTAGGAACGTGGTCGACGGCCAGCGACAGATTGCTGGACAAGTCGCGGTGGGTGAGAGTCTCAAAGAAGAGAGCATCTCGAGACTCGACTATGCGATGGCGAGCAGGGTCCCAAAACCTCCAGGCCTTCGACCGGGGGGAGATGCTGAGGAAGGCACACATGCGTCCCCGAGGTGAGACCTTAGAACCCTGCTGGTCCTCGGCGTACCAGACACAAGCGAGAGACCCCCAAACGCGAGCGAGACGGAGATCAGCGTGATGGCCGAACCACAGCTCATACGGCGTGACATGGTCTGGAAGCGGACCATGCGGCAAGCGGTTCCAGACCCATGTCATGTAGGAGAAGCCCTCAAAGGCAAAGGACTCCGGTAGACCGCACTCAGACCGCATAGCGCGAACCGCATCCTCTATGGTGCGGTTCCAACGCTCAGACACACCATTCTGCTGTGGTGTAGCAGGGGCGGAGAGCTGGTGAAAGATACCGTGCTCGGCAAAGTAGGCATCCATCTCGCCCAAGAACTTGCCACCACGATCTGAACGGAATGTGTGCAGAGTGTGACGAGACTGACGCTCAGCCATCACAAGCCACACGCGGACTGCCAATGCGACATCGCTCTTGTGGCGCAGGCTGTAGACCCACCGCATCCGTGTGAAGTCATCAGTCAGGGTGAGAACGTATCGACCCCGATCAGAGAGGGACTCGAGTGGGAGAGGGACGAGAAGGTCTGAGTGAACCAACTCAAGTGGGTGCAGTGCCCGGGAGGAGGAGTCAGGGTAAGAGCAGCGGTGCATCTTACCCTGGGCGCAGAAAAGACAGTCGGTCTTGGGCGGCTTCTCAAAAGAAGCTGCGTCAAGACCGAGGGCTGGCTGAGTACGAATGAGCTTGGACACAGTGTCCGAGCTCACATGGCAGAGGCGATGGTGTAACAAGCGCTGGTGTTCCGGGGAGAGAACACCAGTGACAAACACTCACGCAGAAGAGGGAGGGGAAGGAGAAGTAGAGGGAGTGAAATGAGACACACGATACAGGTCATCAACAACAGAGGCTCGAAGCACAATGGCACGTGTGTCAAGAGCAGTCACTATGGCAGAGTCAGCACAGTGCTCAATAGTGAGGCCCATCCTGGTGCATGCACAAACAGAGAGCAGGCTGAGCTCAAGAGCAGGGACAAAGAGCACATCAGAAATGTACAAGGGGCCAGAGGGACCATCGAACTGCACAACCCCAACTCCCTGTACAGGCAACGACTGACCAGACCCTGTGCGAACAAACCGAACAGACGCAACGGGACCCAGCACAACGAAGTCACTGCGATGACAGGTCATGTGATGAGTGGCCCCAGAGTCAATAATTCAGGTGCCACTCGGCTCACGACCAGTCGTCGACACTGAGCAACGTGCCACAGAACACTCTGCGTCTGCTGGGCGCTCAGCAGAGGACTCGGAACAACGACGCACAACACGGATCAATGACTCGGCAAGCCAATCGATACTTTCATGTCCATCCTCATCGCAAGCCACCATATCTCCAGCACAAGCATCATCACGAGCAACAGACGCAGTAAGACAAGCTGTGTCGGGACCACTCGGCTGTGACAACACACTCGCACCTCCCTGAGTACAAAGCGCCACCAGCTGACAAAGCTCTGCGATCGGGCGATCCCGACGGTCCACATCACTGCTGCCGCCTGATGAAACGGGTGCGTCTGCAGCACTCGTGGTCGCGGCGCGCCCAGTCCGTGTGTCGCTCGAGGAAGTCCGCTGTGCGTGCGCCGCCTGGAGGCCGCGCATGATCCGAGTCCAGTGAAGTGGCTGCTCACACTCTGTGTAGCGGTGAGCGCCCCCACAGTTGTAGTAGTGGACAGAACGTCCACTGCCACTACTCGCCGGCTGCTGCTGCTGCTGCTGCTGTCCCTTTCCGCGTCACTTCTTCCCCTTCTTTCCCTGTGCGGCCGCTGCAACGCCCTGAGTGTGGCCGCTCGGAGTAGAGGAGGAGGAGGCGGTCGAGGTGGGGCTGGTGAGCAGGGACAGAGGCGTAGGAGGCGTCGCAGTCACTGCTACAACCAGTGGACTCTGCTGATGAGCGACGGCAGCCTCATGAGCCGATGTGGCCTGGATGAAGTAGCGATGGGCCCAAGGAAGCAGCTGTAGTGACTCTGACAGCTTAGAGAGAGCCACACAATCGAAGCCCGTAAAGAGCTTCACGTGGTCCAAATGCGCTCCCATCATGATGGTGTCGAGCGCCCACAACTGCGTCCCGCCACCGGTCCCAAGGCGCGTGTAAAGGCGCATCGCGCGCCTCCAATAGTCAGCTGCGGGCTCTGTGAGGCCCTGGCGGAGGGAGTGAAACTCACGTAGTCGGGCCGCCCTTATGGCATGGGTCTCTACAGCGAGAAGTGTCAGGGCCACGTCCCAGCCCTGACACGGATCTGCTCCAATCCCGGTCCCGGTCTGACCGAGGAAAGGACGGAAGTCGATCACAGTCTCCCGTGGCATGGCGTAGAGGAGACCCCGCATCGCTCTCGCTGCTGTCTGGGCCTGGTGAGCGTCGCGTGTCTAGTACTGGCTGTGGTAGTACGGCTAGACACCCTCAGAATCGGCCCACACCCGAAACAGGGTCTCCCAGCAATCGAAGCCCTCGTCACTATCGTAACGGGGTGGAGGTGTCTCAAAGTCCTTCGGTCGCCGCTCTGTGGGGAGGGCGACCTCAGGCTCAGGAGATGGTGGGCGGGGTATGGGGAGCCCACCAGTGAGGGAAACACCACCAAAGGTGAACGCTGCTGAACGACGTGTCTGATCCCGACGGCGAGAAGGTGGTGGAGTGGGAGGCTGTGATCCCAGACGTATCTCATGGATGCGCTCCTCAAGCACACGAATCTCGTGCTCGCGTGAATCATCCCCAATCTCCTCCTCGTCCCAGGTGTCCACCTGTGATGATCGATGCTGAGACCGCCGCACTGTGTAGGGTGTAGACTGCTGAGCGGATGGTGCAGCTCCAGTAGAATCTCCAGGTGGCTGCTGTGAAGCCATCGAACGACCTCGTAGTAACTTCGTGATCTCCTGCAACGCGTCGGACTGCCTCTGCTGTTGCTGGCGCATCTCGTCCTGCGACCGACGAAGCTCATCGTTCATGCGGGACAGCGACCGCGGGCTCACAACGCCCGAAGAGGAGGAAGAGGGATCAGCGGGTCCTTTGTCCTTGTCACGGACTGGCGCCATCGCGGTCCTCAATATGGGGCCGAGCGTAAAAAATGCTCCAAACAAGAAGCTGACTGCGTTTCTCGACGATTTGAGACGCTGGCAATTGTTGACTGTCCGGCCAAAAATTTGGCCAAGTATGGTGCTGACGGCCAGAATTTTGGCAGAAGTGCTGAAATTTAAAAATTTCAGCACTAAAAATTCAAGGTTGTCCAAATCAAGCGAAGTTTGCACCACAGAGGCTCCTGAATGTGCTGAACATAGCGGTGAAATTTTCGGTCGCAAAAAGTTGGAAAAAGTGGCAAAACGTCACTTTTCCCTGTTCTGCCCGAATTTCAGCAGAAAACAAATCTGCGTTGCACTTCAGTCTTTGCTGGTGGCGACAGAGTACGAAACAGAGCGTGAATAGTAGCTCTGGAGAGCTTGAGAGAAGAGCTTTCCAACGCACCCTCAAACGCTGAAAACGGCATTCGTTTGAAGCCAAGGCAAGCTCGTGCCGACGGGGAGGTGGCGGCTGACGCGATTTTTGTCTGTGGCTCCTCCACGTCCGTGCGGCTTCTAGGAAGTTGCACGGACAGGGGCAGCGGTGGCGCACGCTGCTGTTGTTGCTGCTGCTGCTGCTGCTGCCGTCGAGCTTGACGGCAACGGCCTCAAGCCACTTTGGCGGCTACTGTTGCTGATGTTTCTGATGCCGCCGCCGATGTTGCTGCTGCTTCTGCTGCTGTGGTCAAAACTGCCAGCACCGTTGCTGCGCTGNAGGTTGTCCAAATCAAGCGAAATTTGGACCACAGAGGCTCCTGAATGTGCTGAACATAGCGGTGAAATTTTCGGTCGCAAAAAGTTGGAAAAAGTGGCAAAACGTCACTTTTCCCTGTTCTGCCCGAATTTCAGCAGAAAACAAATCTGCGTTGCACTTCAGTCTTTGCTGGTGGCGACAGAGCACGAAACTGAGCGTGAATAGTAGCTCTGGAGAGCTTGAGAGAAGAGCTTTCCAACGCACCCTCAAACGCTGAAAACGGCGTTCGTTTGAAGCCAGGGCAAGCTCGTGCCGACGGGGAGGTGGTGGCTGACGCGATTTTCGTCTGCGGCTCCTCCACGTCCGTGCGGCTTCTAGGAAGTTGCACGGACAGGGGCAGCGGTGGCGCACGCTGCTGTTGTTGCTGCTGCTGCTGCTGCTGCCGTCGAGCTTGACGGCAACGGCCTCAAGCCACTTTGGCGGCTACTGTTGCTGATGTTTCTGATGCCGCCGCCGATGTTGCTGCTGCTTCTGCTGCTGTGGTCAAAACTGCCAGCACCGTTGCTGCGCTACTGGACAGCTGCTATGGTGCTGCTGCGCTGGCGTGCTGCTACACTGCTGCACCCCTCCTGAACGACTCCTCCATCATGCAGGTGTTGTGGCCTACGCCTTGAAATGGCGCAGGTTGGTGGGTCCTCCCAGGACCTGTCGCTGCTGCTGTGTGCTGTTGCCGCTGCTGCTGCTCACTGCTGCTGCGATTGCTGCATCTCTTCTCTGCAGCACAACAAGCTCTGGCTTGTTGTTCTGATACCATAAGAAGATGCATAGAAGCTTCCTAGCCACACTCCCGTTGACCAGGCGTCAATGCCTAGTCAGACGGTGACGACAGTCACAAGTCGTGCACCTAACGGCAAGGGTTTGGCTAGGGGACACAAGGCAAAGTGTCTGAATGCTTCATAAGCATTTGCAGAGAGAGATAACAAATGACAGGACCATGGCATAAATACCTGCCGCGGCGCACAGCGGGTGTCGCACGCGGCGGTCCAAGAGCTGTCCTAAAACTGGCCCAAAACCACTGTTTTGGCCGTAACTCTGCGCACACATGTCAGAATGCTGCACCGTCTGAACCTAGACGTGCAGAATCTGGAGCCGGGCGCTACGACTGGTCACACGCACAAGTCCGGCATCAATCTGTGGAAGGACAATGCAAAACATGAAAATTGGCCTCAAGAGCCTGTCCACCGAGAAAACTCTAGCGTCTGTAGAAAAACTGCAAAGTACCCCAGCAAGCACCCGGGACGTCATGGCAGCCGCCTGGTGGCTGCTGGCGGGTGAATCCACCAACCATCACTGCTCCGGCGCGAGCTCAGTCCGCATCAGGGATCTGCACAAGCATGGACACGGCCGAGTGGTCATAGTAAGCTGTACAAACGGACGGAAACAGCTCACATCACAACAGCGTCCGCATCAAGGATTTGCTGTAGAAAAACCGCAGGAGGTCCGAGACAACATCCACGACGTTGGGGCAGTCGTCCTTCATCTCTGAGAAGGTGGTCCACCACCTGCCGAGGCGTCGGTGTCTCCGGGGTCCGCATCCGGGACCATGTCGTCGCGCTCTCCTGTACCGCTGCTCTCCTTGCCGTCGCTTGTGACAGGTGGAAGCCACACACACCAACACTCCCCCTGGCTGAAACAACTGTCAACATAACGATGGCTGAGTGAAAGCAAGAGATGATGGCTCAGGCAACCAATCATAGCGAGCAGTGATCAAACATACCACAGCACAGGGTCTCCTCGTGACAATGGTGCATCCCACCAAATGCCCGGGTCTCGACCATGCACGAAGTGAATCACACACCTACGTGTCAAACATCATGCAAGAGAGACAGAGAAACAAGGTCTCCTCGTGACCCCGGAAAATGTCTCCGGGTGTCCGGGTCTCGACCACATCATGCATGGATCATACATAACACATGTAGGCAATGGGTCTCCACGTCACACCGGTAGAACTCAACAGGTGCGCGGGTCTCGACCAGCATAACCTTGCATGGATCATANGAGCACTGATCAAACATACCACAGCACAGGGTCTCCTCGTGACAATGGTGCATCCCACCAAATGCCCGGGTCTCGACCATGCACGAAGTGAATCACACACCTACGTGTCAAACATCATGCAAGAGAGACAGAGAAACAAGGTCTCCTCGTGACCCCGGAAAATGTCTCCGGGTGTCCGGGTCTCGACCACATCATGCATGGATCATACATAACACATGTAGGCAATGGGTCTCCACGTCACACCGGTAGAACTCAACAGGTGCGCGGGTCTCGACCAGCATAACCTTGCATGGATCATAGCATCATGCCGCACCCTAAGTAACCTCGCTATCCTCAAAAGGGTGTCAGGCCAAAGTCCACACACCAACACCCCCCCTTGGGCTACAGAGGCTGACAGTACGAGCAAAGCTGATGGCTGCTCCCAACACAATCCGTGAGGAGAGAGTACGGCTCCCCCATGGCCACATACCCCTGCACAGCAATAGCAAGGGTGACGACGATGCTGGTAGTATGTGCTGGCATAGAGCCTCACCCCGGAGCGGCGTCGTCGCTGTCATCGTCATCGCTGTCGTAGTCGTCACTACTGTCATCATCTGCTGATGTGACTGGTGCAGTGCTAAGGGCCTCCCCCAAAACAATCGTCTGCTGTATGGCCTCCAATTGTTGAGCTGCATATCGCCTCGCGGCCTCCGCAACGTCAAGGCGCGTGTGGAGCTCGACAAGCTCTGAAGCGACAGCCGACCAGCTGGCTGCCTCTGCGACATGTAGATAGTCAGTCGCGAAACGAACCTAACGTTAGACATCGATAGTGTGCGTGTCGGCACGAGCCAGAGCCACCTGTAGCCTCGTGGTCTGACCCCGTAGGAGGGAGTGGAGCTGCACCTGCTCGTCGCACAAGTCGACGTCCTCTACGTCAGTCGTCGACTGAAATGCCGTCGGGCCACGAGGTGCTGGTAGAGCAGGAGTGCAAGACAATGAGTCGCCACGTAAGTCGTCTTGGGCTGTAGGAACGACTACTGAAAAGGTACCTGCTGCTCGTGACACACCTGTCGCTCGGTCGCCACCTGCTGGCTGGACGTCGACATGTGTAGGTATAGCTGCATCCGCGCCGACGTCGTGGTCATCGAAGGTGCGGTCAGTGCCGTGGTGCTCCTTATGATCCCTGGTGCGCAGCCCATCATCCACCTGCTGCTGGAGGTCAGCCTGTCCCAGACGTGCGTCCTGTAGAGACCACTCAGCTGCCTCGAGACACATGTGTACATCCTCCACACACTCCTCGACAGTCCGTCGTGCTGGACATCCACGGTGTAACAGCGGTTGCTGGCCTCCCGGAGCTCGACCATGGGACTCTGCACGTGCACCTCCGCTCGAGCCACCATTGCCTCCTGCTCATCGACCGCCGAGGCAAATGTACCCGAATCTCAATCTTGATCCTACAAGGTGTCCCACCCACATGTTTGGCATCAAACGGTGGACACAGAATGCAAAACATGCAATTGGGGCTTCATAGCCGGTCCATCGAGAAAACTCTAGAGACTGCAGAAGAAAATGCAGAGCACCTTAGCAAGTACATGGGATGCTATGGTAGCTGTCTAGCAGCTGCTGGTGGGTGTAGCCACCACTCGTCGGTGCTTTAGCGCCAAATAGGTCCTGAGAAAGTGCGTAGAAGCTTCCTAGCAACACAGCCGTTGACCAGGCGTCAGTGCCTGGTCAGACGGTGACGACAGTAACAGATCTCCATACCAAGAAACACCGATGTAGGACCGAGGTCCTTCATCCTGTAGGCAGTCTACAGGACAGCCTTGGCCTCCTTCACGGCCTCCAGGGACGGAGACGCGATCAGAAGGTCATCAACATAGACCAGGATGGCGGTGAACCGCTCGGGTGTCGGTAGGATGAAGAGTGAGGGGTCTGCCTCGCTCTGTACGTATCGTGCGCGAGTCAAGGTGCCAGTGATCTCTCGGTTCCAACACCGTGGAGACTGCTTGAGGCCGTACAAGGACTTGCGCAAGCGCCAGACCTTGTCACCGTCCTCAAAGCCTGGTGGCTGAGCCNGGTCCTTCATCCTGTAGGCAGTCTACAGGACAGCCTTGGCCTCCTTCACGGCCTCCAGGGACGGAGACGCGATCAGAAGGTCATCAACATAGACCAGGATGGCGGTGAACCGCTCGGGTGTCGGTAGGATGAAGAGTGAGGGGTCTGCCTCGCTCTGTACGTATCGTGCGCGAGTCAAGGTGCCAGTGATCTCTCGGTTCCAACACCGTGGAGACTGCTTGAGGCCATACAAGGACTTGCGCAAGCGCCAGACCTTGTCACCGTCCTCAAAGCCTGGTGGCTGAGCCACGTAGATCTACTCATCCAAAGAGCCATGGAGGAACGTGTTGTTCAAATCCATCTGGTGTAGTTCCCAGTCATGCTGAGCCACTACACCAAACAGAGCTCGAGCTGAGGTCATGCGGCCGACAGGGGCAAAGGTGTCAGTGTAATCAACTCTTTGAATCTGAGAGAATCCCTTGACGACCAAGCGGGCCTTGTAGCATTCCAGTGAGCCATCCGGCTTCACTTTCTTGCGAAAGACCCACTTGACCTGAATCGCCTTCCTCCCAGGGGGAAGGTCGACCAGCTCGTAGACTATGTGCTCTCGGATGACGCAAAGCTCATCCTCGCAAGCAGCTCGCCAGGCCTTAGCATCCTGCGATGAGAAAGCCTCCCTCAATGTGCCCGGGTCAGGCGCCATAGAGGGGGAACTCTGCGTGGCAAGTGCACACGCCTCAGTGTCTGGTCTGACAGCCACGAGATCAGCTACTGTGTTACAGGCGATATGGAACTCGCGAGTGACCAGGTCGTGCCCTATAGGGCACGCTGGGTGTACCTCTGAAAGCTCAGTGCGGACACTCAGGCCTAAGGCCTTTGTGCCTGTATCACCGCTCGCGATGCCGCGAGAGGAACGCCTGGGTCCGGGACCCGACGCTCGCTGAGCTCCGGAATCCAGTGGTCGAAGGCGACCACCGGGCTCACGGGAGTAACCGGAGGTCGAGGGGCGCACCTCAGGCGCAGGAACAGGTACGACCACAGGGACAGGTACGACCACAGCTGGTGAGGGCTCAGACAAGGCAGCCGGAGATGCCGTGCGAGCTCCTTGCAAGGAGAAGCGTGTGTGGGGGACACTGAGCTGGGAGTGACAGCTGGCCCGGACACTGAGACAGGACTGTCAGGCGACGTAGGGACAGGAGTGGGCTGGGCTGGGTCAGACACCGGAGCAGGGGTGCCAGTGGACACAGGTGATGATGCAGGAGGAGGCATGAGAGCAGCGGTATCTGTGGGGTGTGAAAGAGGCTGAGCAGGCGGGATCTCTGGACCAATGGCAATGATAGCCGGGTCATCAAGTGCTGGAGATCGAGAGGGGACTCGAGCGGACATATCAACCTGACAAGAAATGGTCACTGGCAGAGAAGTCTCCCCCATCCGCCGAGGACCCTCACACGAAGGGACATGAACTACGGAGAGAGCTGTGATCGAAGCCAGATCACGGTAAGTGAGAGACTAAAAAAACAGCGTGTCACGGGACTCAATGACACGACGGCGAGTGGGGTCCCAAAAGCGCCAGGCCTTCGACCGCGGGGAGATGCCGTTGAAAGCACACAAGCTACCCCGAGGGGAGACCTTGGACCCCTGCAGGTCCTCAGTGTACCACACGGAGGCCAGGGAACCCCAGACGCGTGCGAGACAAAGATCAGCACGGTGGCCAAACCAGAGCTCGTACGGTGTAACATGATCCGGAAGCGGACCATGCGGGAGGCGGTTCCAGACCCACGTCATGTAGGCGAAGCCCTCGAAGGCGAAGGACACCGGGAGACCGCACTCAGACCACATGGCGCGGACCACATCCTCCATGGTGCGGTTCCAGCGCTCAGAGACACCGTTCTGCTG
The DNA here is from genome assembly GCA_023375785.1 of Penium margaritaceum. Lineage (NCBI taxonomy): Eukaryota > Viridiplantae > Streptophyta > Zygnematophyceae > Desmidiales > Peniaceae > Penium > Penium margaritaceum. The sequence goes on from SZWC01020074.1 coordinate 43,644, forward strand.
TGGGGTAGCAGGAGCGGAGACCTAGTGAAAAATGCCGTGCTCAGCAAAGAAGGAGTCCATCTCACCGAGGAACTCGCCGCCGCGATCCGAGCGAAAGGTATGTAGTGTGTGGCGAGACTGACGCTCAGCCATCACGAGCCAGAGCCGAACCGCAAGGGCGGCGTCGCTCTTCTGACGCAGACTGTAGACCCACCGCATCCGGGTGAAATCATCAGTCAGCGTCAGAACATACCGTCCCCTCTCGGACAGGGACTCGACCGGGAGAGGACCAAGTAGGTCCGAGTGGACCAACTCGAGTGGCCTCAGCGCTCGGGAACGTGAATCAGGATAAGTGCACTGGTGCATCTTTCCCTGAGCACAAAAAAGACAGTCGGTCTTGGGTGGCTTCTCGAAAGAAGCCACGTCGAGGCCAAGAGCGGGCTGTGTCCGTATGAGCTTTGACACAGTGTCAGAGCCCACATGACACAGACGTCGGTGAAGCAACCTCTGGTGTTCTGGGGATAGAACACCAGTGACAAAAACACGACCAGAGGAAGGTGGAGAGCAAGGGGAGGATGGCCGAGCAATGCGATACAAATCATTTACGACTGAAGCACGCCGGACAATGCTACGGGTGTCAAGAGCAGTCACCGTCGCTGAATCAGCGGTATGCTCAAGGGAGAGACCCATCAGAGTGCAGGCACGTACAGACAGCAGACTGAGCTCAAGATCAGGCACAAACAGTACGTCAGAGAGATACAGGGGGCCAGACGGACCATCAAAGCATACAACCCCAACACCGTGGACCGGTAAGGACTGACCAGAGCCTGTACGAACAGAACGGACAGTCGTGACAGGAACGAGTACCACAAAGTCACTACGACGACACGTCATGTGGTGGGTGGCAACGGAATCGATGATCCAAGTGCCACCAGAGTCACGACTGGTGGACGTCACTGTACAACGAGCAATGGAACACTCGGCATCAAAGGGACGGTGAGCCGTTAGTGGGAAGGAACGACGTACATCACGAAGGTGAGACTCATGAATCCAGTCAGTGCAGTCAGGCCCAACATCATCACATGCGGACTGTGCTCCCCCACACGTGTCATCACGAGTCACGAGGACGGACGAACAAGCAGTCTGTGATCCACTCGACGATGACAACACACTCGCACCTCCCTGAAAGCGAAGCGCCAGAAGATGACGAAGCTCGGCGATGGTGCGGTCACGTGGGCGTGGATCACTGCTGCTCGCTGGTGAGGACGCAGGAACAGCTGTAGTCGTGGTCGCCGCACGTCCAGAGGAGTGTGCGAGCGACGTGCCAGACGCGGTGCGAGCAGCATGGGCAGCCTGAAGTCTGCGAGTGATGCGCGCCCAGTCAAGCGGCTGCTGGCACTCGGTGTAGCGATGGGCACCTCCACAGTTGTAGCAGTGCACGGAACGGCCATTGCTACCACTGGATGACGACTGCTGCTGACCCGATCTGTGCTTCCTATTCTTCTTCTTCCCCTGGGCAGCTGCTGCAACGCCCTGCGTCTGCGTGGGTATAGACGGGGTCGAAGAGGAGGCGGAAGATGAGGTCGTGATGGAGGTAGATGAGGGTGACTGCAGGAGGGAAGATGGTGGTGAGGCGAGGACTGCTGCAGCGAGGGAAGTCTCCTGATGTGCTACTGCTACCTCGCGGGCCGACGTCACCTGGAGGAAGAGCTGATGAGCCCAAGGGAGCAGCTGTAGGGTGGCTGAGAAAGGCTCGAGAGCAGCGTCGCTGTACCGTGTGAAGATGTCAGTGTACTCCAGGCAAACTCCGAGCATGATCGTCCGAAGTGCCCACAGCTGTGTGCCCCCTGAGGTCCCCAGACGCGAGTAAATACGCATGGCATGTCGCCAGTAATCCGTCGCAGGCTCCGCTGCTCCCTGACAGAGCGAGTGGAAAGCACGAATGTGTGACGCACGTGTAGCGTGCGTCTCTGCGGCCAGTAGGAACAACGCCAGATCCCAGCCTCCACGAGGATCAGCTCCGGTGCCTGTGCCAACCTCGCCGAGGAAAGGGCGGAAGTCGACGACAGTCTCGCGTGGCATGGCGTAGAGAAGTCCTCGCATGGCCCGGGCTGCTGTCAGCACCTGTGCTGGATCTGTAGACTGGTATGGGCTGTGGTAGTAAGGCCATACTCCCTCGGAAGTGGCCCACACCTGACACAGGATCTCCCAGCAGTCAAATCCATCCTCGCTGATGTACCGTGGAGGTGGTGCCTCAAAGTCCTTTGGCTGCCGCTCCGTCGGGAGAGCAACCGCAGGCTGAGGAGGGCGAGAGGCGGGGAAAACTCTTGGAAGGGGATGATCACCGGAGAATTCAGGTGACGGGCGTATCTGGGACACGGGTGGAGGTCGGATACCCGTCTGCAGCTGACGGAGGCGCTCCTGTAGGAGACGAATCTCCCGCTCCTGGGAGTCATCCTCGAAGCCTGGCATGAATGGCTCGTCATCAAGGAGGTCCGCAGGTGGTGGGGAAACCACACCAGGAGGTGAAGCAGGCGGAGCACCTGTCACGGGCACCTGAGCCGAGTGCTGGGTGGAGGCCGCAACGCCGGCAGCTCCCTCAGAAATCCGCGAAGGAGCCGTGGACTGAGCGCGNAGGAGCTCAGTCAGCGTGCGGATCGCGTCAGTCTGCTCTCACTGCAGACGACGCATCTCCTCCTGCTGGCTGCGCAGGTCCTCAATGGCCTGCGAGCGAGGGCTCAATACCCCTGAAGAAGAGGAGGAGGGATCACCTGGTCCCTTGTCCTTGTCGTCGGGCGACCTCATGTCGCTGCTCACTATGGGACGACATGTCAAGTTTGCCGGATTTCAAAACCATCTGCGTTTCTCGGAGATTTGAAACGCTGGCAACTTTTGACTTTCCGGGTGAAAACTTGGCTGTGTAATGCTGACGTCAGCAAGTGGTTGCTGATGTCAGCACGACCTGATGACGTCAGCAATCAACAATGCTGACGTCAGCTCGTTCCCTTCCTTTTTTTTCTTTTTTTTTCTTTTTTTTTCTTGTCACGGTTCTGCCGCTGCGCGGTGGCGCGCGGCAACTCCGCGGAAGCTGCGTTGCAGCTTTCGCCCAGATGCTGCTGCAGCTGTGCTGTCAGCTGCAGCAGCAGCTGTGTAGCTGCGTGCACAGCGGTGGTAGCAGCGGCTGCACTGCTGCTGCTGCTGCTGCGCGCGGCGGCTGCTGCTGCGCGCTGCAGCTGCTGCTGGCTGCCGCCGCCGCGCGCTGCTGCTGGCTGCCGCCGCCGCGCGCTGCTGCTGCTGCCACTG